>JAOUZG010008087.1:2241293-2264428 GCA_026289955.1 Argiope argentata | reverse complement strand
TATACGAGTTGTAATAATAGGAAACGTCGTTCTCCAAAATAATGAATCTAGGGTATATAAAAAAATGCACTATTACAATTTTGTTGTTTAAAAAAATTATTTTGATAATTTTAGAATTGATTTGATAAATTTTTAATTAAAAATAGTTCTTTAATTTTACGTTTGATCTTTATGTAACTTTTAAATTCAGAAAATATTTCGAATTCTGCAATATATTTTTAATTATTGTTTGCTGGTTTTGTTTACGAAACCACTTTTAAAAAAAGAATGTGATAATTACAAAGAATTACAAATTTGCCTTCTATTGTCTTAACATAAAGTCTTGTCTTTAATAATTACAGCATCATATTTGGGAAGAAAAATAAACTATTTGTACAAGTCATCGGAAGTAAATCATCTTTTTTTAATCCTGAAAAACGAATTCGCTTTACTGAAAATAGTGGTTAAATAAGTTACCATAGTTCATCACCTTCAAGATGGAATCAGTCGACGAAAAAAATAACTGATTGCAAAACGTTAATTAAGTGAAAAGGGCTTTTTCTTTGGTTAGCAATCGAATCTTGTGAAAAAGCAAGCGAATGACCTTTTTTTTTAACTTTTACTTCTTAGTAAATTCCTGCCAACTTCTAAAACAGTTTTTTTAGCTGCTGGTAAAACAGAAGATTAAGAATTCGATTTTTTTTCTGCCGGTTGAAATTGAAGAAACCTTCTTTTCAAGAATATCTGTCATACAGAATTTCCTGAAAAGGTCGAAGGCAGGTTTCATATACCATTCAATAAAAAAAAATCATTAGGTGAAGTTGTGAAGTAAATTATAAAGTCGCTTTAGAAAAAAAAACTGTTGAGATAAAAAGAACAAGAATTTTTTCAGACATTTTTTTTTCCTTTCTGCTTTTTTGAATAGATATTGTGAAAAGCTAATGAAGTGAGTTCAATTAACAAAGTTGAAAAGGTAGTTGTAAAAATGGCTCTTGTTGATAGATGAAGAGAACTTTAAGTTTCTTCATCAATGTTAGTTTGCTCTTAAAAATTAAATAAAAGGGGAAAATATATTTTTAAAGCTATAAAAAACAGAAATTATAGACAAAAATAAATCAGTTTGAAATAAAATTTTGATTGATTATATATTGCGATCAAACAATGAAAAGATTTATCAAGACAGACCATAAAATCAATAAGTTTTACAGATATTTTACATGATATTAACAGGCACAATCAGATAAAAACCATATTCTATATTTTGTAACATTTTTGGAATTCAAATAAGGTTCCATTTGATTTTTGAACTTTGATTTTTGAAAGTAATAAAATTTTAAATAAATAATATAAAAAAAACGATTTTTTTAAAAATTAATTCTTATTTAGGTTAACAAAGATAGATTTATTTTATTTACTCTTTATTAAATAATTACAATTCATCTAATCATCTAAATATTTATAGAAAATTGACAGTGTTATAAAATTAAGCGACAAAATAAAAAACGAAATTCCTGGCAATTTTCCATTCTCCTTTGTATACATGGTCTTCAAACTCGCCATCCAAGGGATGAGAATCCAACGCCATACAAACCAGGTTATCCCGGCCTTACAATTACAGTTACTATAACTAATTGATCAAAAAATTATACCAACATTGAATTTCCAACGCAAATTGAGGATTCAAAGTTAATTGTGGCAATGCGAATTGCGTTAATTTGTTACACTATTTGGAGAAATGCAATACATATGAGAAACTTTTAATTTTCTACATTCTACATTATTTTAACTCGAAAGTACTTCGAAATGAATCGAAAAAATAGATTCATTAACAATGTTTTATTTTAAACGCATCAAGCATTATGAAAATAAACAGAATCGTTTAAATCAATCTGCCAAAAACATCTTAAGCCTTACCTCTTTAGTGTAAAGGAAAGCAAACTTAATTCTTTACTTATTTGGTGAAGGGGAAAATTAAGGTGAGATTTTAGGTGAGAAAGTTAATTTTTAATTAATTAATTAATAATCAATGAATTAATAATTGAAATATCTGAATTAGCATTAAAGTTAAAAAAAATATTTGATCTTGATTGGAAAAATAAATAGTATTTTTTTAACGATTGAAAATTTTTACAAGATATATATATATATATATAGGGTGAGTGTTAGCAAATTAGGAATTGAAAAAAAAATTTAATTATTTATAACATAAATTATAATACTTTTGATATTGGTTTATTCGTATTTTTTTATCTGTTTTAGTGAAAATTAATCAATTACAATTTGACATCAAATTAATTTTTCTTAAATATAGCTCCCAGCCTTTGCATCGATTTTCTTCAAATTTACATTCAGTTTTCTCCAAAAAGTTTTACAAACAACTTATCAAATATGATAAGAGAACTTGTAAATACTTAGTAATATTTTCTATTTTTTACTTCATTATTTAATATGTGCTGAATTAAATTAATAACAAAATAAAATACAATTTCTCTTAAAGTAATTTTCTGTATTATGATTCATTCAAAATTCAAAATTAAATGTTAGTAGAGCTGGCGTCCTGGCTCAGAGGTAGCGCGTCTTTCTCGCATTGTGGGAGTCCCAGGTTCGAGTTCCGGTCGGGGCATGGTTGCTCTTCTGTGTTCTATCTGTGAGGTGTAAGAATGAGCCCCCCTCCCTTGTAAAAAGGGGCTGTGCAAGCGAATGTGATGAGTGTGTGCCATCTTCATATGAGCTAGAAATCAGACCTCTGCCTTCAGGTGCTCAGGGGTCCGTACCCTCAGAAACAACTGCATCCCCCTTTCCTTTGTAAAATGGACACGAGATCATCATCATTAAATGTTTATGGAAGAAAAAAATAGTTATATTCTTTTTAATATACGATTCTAATATTCCATTATTAAAATTCTTTTTCTTATTATTTTTGTTTTCCTTTTTTCCCCTATTATTATAGTATATTTCGAATCTGGCAATCCAAGAGTAGAAATGTGGCCCAATTTCTGATAGGAGTTAGGAATTCCCGATCGTAAATAACATACTTTATTTAACATTATTTTCTTCTTTTGTAACCTACGAGTGTTATGCATAAAATACAACTACATGAACACATAAATTGATGTCAAAAAGGCAATTCTTTGTCCAAATTAAATTACTTTTTAATTAAAAAAGGATTTGCTATCTCTTCTATATTTCTTTCAAATATTTTATCAAGTTCAGATAAAATAACTTTACTATTTACAAATATGCTAATATAAAAAAATACTAAGTTGTTGTTTCTTATGGCACTTGCTATGGACAAGCTCGTTGAAGTAGTCAGCGATTTCAGCCTAATCAGTGTTTCTTGTTTTGTAGTAGCGCCAACTAGGGCCAAGAGTAAGAAAACGACTTGCAACTCTTTCATCAAATTCGCTCGCACAACCCTTTTTAGCTGGTGAGAAAAATCACACACCTTTAGTATAGCACACAGAAGAACAACCATGCCCTAATCGGGACTCGAACCTGGAACGTCCAGTTCTCGGAAAAGACGCCCTACCCGTATGCCAGGACACCAGCATACATATTAAGTTGCAAAGTTATCCTCTATTCCAGAGCTCAATAGAGGTAAAGTAAAAGAGAACCAAAGATTTATGTACCTTATACTTTATTCTACTTTGCAAACTATGATGTGCGTCATACAACACTAATTTATATACAACTCAGTCGTATAACTAATCATCATACCATTAGTCATATAACTAATTTATATACCTTCAAAGCAAATTATTTTTTTAAAAAACCTAATGCTTATAATCTATTTTTTACATCTTTGGAATGCCAGGTAGATTAATGATTTCCGATATAATCAAACATATATTTATCACCCCTCCAAATTCCAGCCTCTCTTTATAATACGAACAAATAATAATTAGGATTTCAACAGAGATTATTTGTTGTTGTTGTTGTTAATAATGACACTTGACTTGGACAAGCTTCCCTGACGCGTCAGCAATTTTTAAGCCGAAATGAGCGTCTCTTGTTTTTTCGGTATTGCCAACTAGGGCCCAGAGTAAGGTTTAACTACTTGCTCATTACATTTGCTCACGCAGCCACTTTTTACAGGGGTGCGCATTCACATATCTTGCAGATAGAACATATAAGAACAACTGAGCCAGAATCTGGACCGGGGACGTCCAGATAACGGCGAATTACTACCCCTCTGCCAGTTGCCGGTCAGACTATCTGCTACAATGCTAATAAAAGAAGAAGAAAAAATTCCGAAATTCAAAAATTGAATCTTAAGGGTTAAACAAGTATATAAATCAACATAATTTTCATGTGTTTTGCTCTCATTAAAATATTTTTTTATATAATTGCTGCAGCATTTATTTCAAATTTAATAATAATGAAAATTTCATCTAGTACAAGCGAACTTAAATACACCAGAAGGAAAGATAAATCAAATTCCGTTTGTTGATTACAATTTATAAATAAAAAAATTAACAAACACAATTATAATCAATAGCGGGAATGATGATGCCCTCACATTTCAAAAACGTAATAATTTCCAAAAAATGATATTTTTAAAAATGCAATAATTAAGCTTAGTGAAACTCCATTTTTCATACTGCAGAACTCGACATTATTGTTTATATATAAATATACCATTTTTCTGTTTTCCTTGTAATACGTTTTTAAAATTTACTTTGCGTATGTAAGGAGTATTTTTCTATTCAAATATTTTTTGATATTCACAATTTAAAATAATCAATTAAGTCAGATCCGTCTCTTCAGTAACATGTCCCTTTCTTTCTTTCTAAATTTCTATATCAGCAAAGAAGATGTAATAATTTTTTCACTTAAATTATATATTTCTCGAGACTTAAAATATACAACCTTTTTTTTTAAATTATGCAAAGGAATTTTTCGGAAAAGAATTGAATAGTTTTGGAATTTTTATTGCAGTTTCCCCCTCTTTATTCTCTAAATACAGACTCACTCAATGTTTCTTAAACGTTAGAACAATAAAAGAAAAAAAATAGCGAAGAAAATATTTAATTTATTTGAATATTTCGATGTTTTTTCAAGATGCGAAGTATATTCAACTGATCATTCAATTGAATTAATGCTGTTATGATGGTAATATTATGTAAATTCCAATTTTCTTTATCTCCACTTCCATTCATCTGATACAAAATGAACAAACTTTGGTTTCAGGGACTTTATTTTACTTGTATATCTATGTAAGGAAGTACATAAATACACTTTTGATATGAAATAAAAAAAAGTTGAAATGTTTATTAATTTATACAATATCATTTACTATCGAAATACTTTCTTAAATTGCTTAATTGAAATGTTTCTTTTTCGTCATCGAGTTTTTGAAAACATTCTTATTTAAACGCAAAGGCTCTCTGCAAATTTTAATCTTTTTAATATATTTTATAATCAGCAATTTCCAATGATATCTTTATTTTTCACTATGACGATTAGAAGCTAAATTATAGTTAATTGCTAACATGTAAGTAATGATAATTTATAAGCAATTAAATATTTTGAATGTATTATATGAAGAACGAGTTTTTTTCTCAATTTTACTTTACGAATATTTTAAGACACTAATTGGATACATCACTTTTCCAACAAATGCTGGTTGTTTGTAAATAATCAAACTAATTTCTATTCCACAATATTTAATTAACAGTTCCATACTTTCCATTACAAGACACTCACCATAAAACGCCAACAACCAAACGAGACACAAACAAGAATGCATAAAAAGCAAAAATCAGACATTACAAGAAGATGAATGACATTACAAGACTGCATGGAAGAACTATTATCTGACATGGTGATAATAACAATATTTTTTTGATATTTAACAAATATCATCATATCCAATTGGGGCACCTCGTAATTAGGGATGAGATGAGATGGTATGGTGGTTGGATCTCGCCACCCTTTTTGGGTACACTAATAGGTGGTGGTTTGACTGCTCCTCCCATCTATGATGGGATGTACTTCTTACGGGGAGGTTTGTACCTTGGCCGGTGATGGTCATTAGGACTCAAACACAGTTCCCTCCAATGTTGCTTTTGCGACGGTCTGGTCATTCAGTTTTATGATTAATCCGTGTTTCATCGTGGAGAGTTAGTCTATGATTTTACGGATATCAACATATCTCACAAAATAGGTAAGATATTTTAATGACATTTGAAACTAGTATTCCTTATGTTGCACAAAACGTAATGAACAGTGAATTTTATGTCGAATTCTCTAGAAGTGGATTTTCGATAGTTTAATGTAAATATTGCTGAATTTTTTTTTCAAAATTTGATAAATAATTTTATATATTACAAACAAAACATTTATTCTTGAATATAATTTCTAAATAATTTTTAATTACACTCTAAGATACGTTAAGTAAGTAATATTACAAAGAAAAAAAACTGTAGTAATTCTTATATGCAGAATATTTATAGTTTCTGTAAAATGTTTTGAAATTTAGAGACAAAATATTCTTTTACTTCGATAGTTATATATATATATATATATATATATATATATATATATATATAATATTGTGTGTGTGTGTAGGATATTCCACCGAGTTATTTTTTTAACCATCATCTGCCTCCATTTTTGTTTTGTCAACATCCGATGATAAATGCAATTCAAAGCAAGAGCTGTAAAAGGTTAGATCATTTCCCAGAGGACGATACTCTTAAGAATTACAACATTCCAGCACAACGCCATCTATCGAGGTTTTGAAAAACTTCCCATTTATATTGAGATAGAGGTCCCACTGACACCCGTAAAGGAAAGGCATCTGTCTTCACGCGTCAGCGATTCCCACTCGCAAAGCTATACGACTACGAGGTAATGTGTTTTCATTCATGATGTTTTCCTACTTCTAACGTCCTGATACTGGAAATAATCTAACTTTCAGGTTATTTAATATCTCCCTGCTTTAATTCTTTTAATATTTCCCTGTAGATACTCCCCCTGTAAACATTCCCCTTTAACTCTAAATAATCTCTTTTATTTTTATTAATAAGTCTCTTCATCCTTCGTTTGCATTATTTTAATCTTGGTTTAGAAAATAACAGGTAAATATGAAAAACCCTTAGACATCACGCCAATAAAGCCCAGCTATCTGAAGTGCCTAATTTTTTTAGAGGCATGGTTAGACTTCCACGCACGCGCACGCATCCGAATGTAGTCGGTTATAGAATTGAAATTTTTTTCTACAATTATAATAAACTGAAATTGCAAATTATCTTTTCACTTGATAGAGATTAACAATGTCATTTGTAACTAAACAATGAATAGAGTTCTAGAATGTTATCTTTCCAATGAAAAATACTCTTATCATGAAAATACAGAAATTTTCTTCCAGTTTACAACCTCTATGAAACACAATTTCTGAGTGCCTTTTTCTCTTCAAACTGGAGTTTGATACTAAATTAATTCGCCTTCGCATGCGACATATTCATTATCATCTTATTTTTGACGAAAAGACACACATTTGTCTCATTGTCATGTTAATTTTAGAGTAACATATATTTTGTTTGATTTAATTATTTCAATTCGCTTTGACAATATCATTTCCAATCAATGTCTGCATAACAAGATTTAATGGAATCCATATATTTTTATAATTTGATTTTGATTAGTACTTTCTTTTTAGTTTCGAAATTATTTTTTTTTCACCTCGTGACCAGGTGGAAATTTCTTGGTGCGTGAGCCAGAGGGTTTGAGGATCGATACCTGATTCTACCAAAGAACCGTCATGTAAGGGGGTCTGTTCCACGTTAAATCTGTAGGGGTTAGGTGTCCGTTTGCTGGTGCAGCGTAGTATAGACAGTAGGATGCCAGTTCAGTTATAGTCCTCATCATCTGACAGCGGTTCAAATTTAAGAGGTCCGTCCCAAAATAGCCATATGTTGCCTTACATCGGGATGATAAAATTACTAAAATAAAGTCAATAATCAAAAATGTATATAAGCTAATGCGAATATTATCCTCGTCATCTGATTGCGGTTCAAAATCGTGAGGTCCATCCTGAAATGGCCATAGCGTTGCTTTACAATGGAGCGCTAATATAACTAAACTAAATTTGGAACCATTTTCATCATTGTTCTTGTATACAATATCTGCGGTTCGATCATTATTTTGCAATTAATTTTTAAAGTTGTACAACTTTTAATATTTTATACTGCTATCATATTTCATATCTCTGTACATTTACTTTTATATTTTAGAAAAATATGAAGTCGTATCTATTCATATTTTGAGCCATTATTTATTATAAGTATAACCATATATCGATCTTGTGACAATAAATACACCCAAAAGACGAAAACAAGTACATTAGTTTTTATTGAAGCATGGGCTTTGACAGATTTAAGACATAAAATTAAAGTTATAATCAATAAAAAAAACCATAAAATGGATATAAAACCATATTTACGTTAGCCTTACAAAACAATTTATCACAGTGGAAATAACCCTTTTCCAAAACTACGTCTCCAACAAATCGTTAGAATATTTCTTGAAAATTCTTTTAAATACATAAATTCGTGACATTTACAAAATGATATATTTTTTTAAAAAAAGTCCAATCTTATGTATGAGAACCGATATGAATGAAAATAAAAATAAAATAAGGCGTAAGGAAATAAGTAAAAATAAAGCACTATAAAAAGGTGAATATGCGTTATTGACTTATATTATGCATACTGAGTAAAACGTATTACATTAATTAATTCTAATTCAGAAAAAGGATTTCCAAAATATATTTTTTATGAATACAAATAATACACAAAATAAACAACTTTTCCATCAGATGCATCTCTTTAATCCCTTCATATACAAATATATGGTTCCATAATGTATTATTACTTTTGGGTATTTACTTTCTATCTGTTTCTTTTTCATCTGTTTCGTTTGCATAATAAACAAATGAAGTCATATAATTAATTTTAAAAAAGCCATAGTTGCGATTTTTCTCTCTTATTTGTTGAAGTTTTATTACAGAAAAATCAGAATCTTTCTCACTGTCATACTAATTATTTCATAATGGAAATAATGGTTTGTTTTAGTTTGATAATTTGGTTTCTTTTTGTTTAGTAAGCAACTCCTTCTAAAAATATGTTATTTACTGAATACAAATAAATAAAAGGTAATACATTTAAAATATTACCTTATTTTCTATAATACACATCCCTGTCTTATCTTCATAGGTAAAAAAAAATGATAATTTTACATTTAACTCGCTTCCTTTTAAAGCAGGTTTGTTAACAATTTCAGCAAATGAAGCTTCTTTGTTAATTATAAGCAGGTCACTGTAATGAAGTGAATTTTCTTCATTTGGCTGTTTAAGTTTTTGATGAAATCCTTTTTTAACACTAGTTCAAGATACAATGAAGTATTGTTTCAATGCGATATCACTTGTTTGTATTGCTTCAGTATTCAGATACATTAACCCTTAGTAGCCTGATTTACGAAAGTGATTTATTTTTAATATTACTGTATTTGCTTGAAAATAAAACAATAATGACATTTGATTTTTTAAAAATTTCTTTGGTAAGAATATTATACAACAGTAAAATACGTACAGCCAACCTATAAATAAAACTAATAGTAATGTGAACATTCGGTTTAAAAGATTGGTATCAAAAGTGAAACTCTAGGTTATTAAGGGTTAATCATTTAATTGAATAAATCCTCAAATAAGGTCGGATTAAATAAACTCTCAACTACGGATAAAGATATAAAGGATAGATAGTGGCATCACTTTTAATTCATGATGGGGATAATGATGTGTCTGCTTTACAACTAGAAGAGGTGTGCAGTAGATTTTGAGGGCATAGACCTCTGAGCACCCGAGGGCAGATGCCTGGCTTCTAGCTCATATGAAGATGACACAAACACTCTCGCTTGCACAGCCCCTTCTTAAAGTGGGGCACATGCACACACTTCACTTATAGTATAGAGAAGAACAACCATGTCCTACCCGGGATTCGAACCCAGAGTTCCCGGACCACGATAAATACGCATTACCTCTATTCAGGACGCCAGGATCGCTATTAAGTTACGTATGCATTTAGTAAAAATTATTGGAATGGTAAACAAAACATAGATAATAAATTTCTAAGAAAAATATTGTTTGTTTCAAAGAAATTTAAAGCAACCGATTAATTTAATAAATTGCCATCGACTTTTTGTCATGAAAAGCGTTTAAGGTGTTTTAATATTTTCATCAGAAAAAATGTAATTTAAATTTAAATGATTTATTATTTCAGTTTTACATGCGAAGTATATAAATGATATGCATTATTTTTATTATTAATGGTACTTACGTATTAGACCGCCGAACTTTATCGCCAAATTTGAAGTCTTCGCCAATGAATTGTTAAACCGCCAATTATGGCAATCCGGCAATGGTGTAATCCATTGATATTTATCGCCAAATTTAAATCCGTCGCCAAAGATTACTAAGCCGTTGGCGATCGTTGGCGAAGACGGTCTAATTCGTAAGGACCATATAAACCAAGATATTGTAGTAATATTTTTCCCTCTAACCTTTGCTTTTCTCTGTAAATAAGACTGCAATAATTTTACAATTCTATGGAGTCCCCTTATTTGAAGGAAAACATTATTTTTATTTCAATGCGGTTTCAATAAAGGAAGGGATTTAAAGTCGTTAGAATCCCAATTATTTGAAATCAATACCTATACATTACTGTTAATTCATTTTTACATTGGGTTCAAGTGTATCACATTGATATCAAATCTAATTTAGATAAAGATTTGATTTTGAGACAAATAAATTGATCTGATATAATTTATTATAAAAGTACTGATATGGCTTGTATATTAACACTCATTTTTTTCCTTCAAATTATTATTTATAAGATGAAGATATTCAATTCCTGATAATATTGTTAAAAGATTCTTAAGTTGTTTAATTTAATTGCATTTAATTAATGAGGATTTTTGCTGACTGTTAATTAACTGAAAAGAAATTTATAGGGATCATTTTAAAATTTAAACTTTACTAAAGAAAGGATTTTAAATTCATTAATTAAAATAATCCTATTAAATAATTGCAAAACGTAATTTCGCTTTTGAAATATTGTTTGCGTTGCCTAAGAAAAAAATAATTAAATCTTGAAGTTCATTAGTTAATTAAATCCCAAAGGAAAGAGTATATATTAATGAAACGTTAATTGAAGAAAATTTTACAGATATTTCTTCTTTCGTGTAATTATGCAATATTATAAAATGAATCGTTAGTTTTTTTCTGTGCATTATAGATTAATATCATTTTAATACTTAAAGAACAATTCCTATAATTTTCAGTGTATCTATTGTATTTAAATTACAAAAAAAAAATTATTATCTTTTCGGCTTTCTTGTACACTAACATAATATAGAGAAATTAAAGAAAAGCATCAGAAGATAAACATTTAATTTAAGTATTGAAATACATTTCTTTTCATCGGCATATTGATCTTACGGTTTGACAATGAAAATCTAAAATCAATAATGATTGTCGCATTTCAAACTTACTATTGAGGAAGGTGATAGAGGAAAATTGATCGTTATTAATTTTATGCATTCTCTTTACATTTGTAACAGATTTTTTTTCAAAGGCCATTCAATTATTTCTCTACTTCCAAGAATATGTTAATTAGTATTAATTAAATTTTACTTCTTTGAAATAAAGGGATATTTCACCAGATATTAATGACATGTTTTCATCTTTTAGGAATATAATTTATATATGTTTATGCTATGTAAATCAATTATAAATAAAACGAATTGCAAAGAACTGATAGAAATTTTGAAACCGTTTCCTGAAATCTGAATAATCTGGCACTACAGTTTCATTTCTGTACCAATGATAACAGGCAAATAACGAAAGAGCGTTATGTTCTTACATAAGATTTATACTTAATTAGTGAATAAAGTTAGACGGTTTTTGAAAACCGTTTTGAAATACAGTTTTTTTAAAGTAAATTCATCACATTTGATGGCTGGTTTTTAAATTAAGAAAATCAGTTCTGAACGTCTGGATATTTCTCTCCAATAAATTAATAAAAATATTTTGAATTTTACCGGTTGGGACGGATTAGTCTAGCAGCTGAAGACATATGGTAATAAGATACCAATTTACAATTAAGTGAAGGCATATTTGAATTTTTGTTAAATGAACTAAAACATTTAAACACTGAAGTTAGTTTTAAATTATTATATACTTCAAAAGAACGTATTCATAAAAGAAGACAAGTAGAATTAACAACTTTTTGGTTGTATTTCCAAATTCCACAAAACATTTCTTGGTTAGCGAAGAAATCTAGTACACTTTCTTTAGATTCAAAAATAATTAAGATATCTAGAAAGATATCATGTAAAAATATTTCCAAATTTTTATGTGGATATCGATTCTGGTGAAGAGCAAATAGAAGAAACTAACATCAGAGTAATGCTTTTTTAAAAGAAGCCATGGAGAAATTCATAAGTTTCTTGAAGACCCTGAAGAAAAATTTGCAAATCCAAAGACACTGAAAGCTGTGTTTTCCTTATTTGAAGCAACGAATGAAAGAACAAAAGAGTTAGATTTGTTATATGATGCCATAAAAAATATAAAACCAAGCTCAGTAGCTAGTTAGCGAGTAATTCCAAGTTCAGACAATACCGTGTCCAAAATAAGAATAAGATTTATCCGCCGTTCAGTGGATGTTTTTTTTTTAATTCTATTTTTGTGGGAGAAATTAAAATTAGTAGAAAAATATAAATATTATTCGAAATTATTGTTTGAGTTCTTGTTATCTTGCGTAAGTAATATGTGCTTGCATTCTTTGCCTAAAATAGGGTTAGCGTGTCTGCCCTGTGATCTTGGTGTCCCGGTTCAGGTATAGTTGTTATTCTGTGATCAATCTGTAAGGTGTTTGAATGTGCTCCCACCGTTGTAAAAAGGTCTTTGCAAAGGAATGTATTAGTAATTAGCAAAAGTTCTAGTCTTGACCAAAGTTGGCGCTACTACAAAAATCCCTTTTTATAAAAGGGGATGCATTCACACACTTCACAAATAGAAAACAGAAGAAAAGCCATCCTCGAACCAGACTCGAATCCCTGACACCCGGATCATGGTGAAGACACGCTATCTCTATAACAGAATGGCGGTATATTTCATTTATATAAATCTTTAAATATATATGCTATGGAAGTAAAGTCATAACACTTATGAATGCTTCTTTTCAATATATCTATGATTATTTATGGAATAAGACTGTGGTTCTTTATAAGAATTAAAATCTTTTATTTTATAGAAACATGCTCATTTTCAATAAAGGCATTTTCTCATGAAATTATTTTACGAAAATATGTTTTATGTATTACTATCCTTATATGTCTTTGCAGGTTTAAAAATTAGCATTGAAAGTAATAAAAAATAAAAGGAGTGATTTCTATGAATAGCTTGATTTAGACACCGACGTGGAAATAAGATTCAATTTGAAATTCATTATATACATATATAATCTGACACGTGTCGAAATTTGACAGCAATTCATAACGTGTTGATCTTTACGATAGAAATGCAGGAATCCTTTAAAAGAATCTATCTCTTCACTAAGCACGTAGCGCGTAAACTGATGGAGCAGTATTTTTACAAAGCTTCATTTGATTTATTGAAAAGAAAAAAATGGAATGGGATCAATAAATTAGAAAACACTTTAAAAGGAAGTGACTATGGGCTGAATTAAGACAAAACTTAAATACTATAGAAATTTGAATGTTAAATATCATTACACACACACATACACCAGTACTAAACAAAATATTACAGTAAAAATAATTACTTAGGGCTTTTATCAATACAATGAAAAAAAATTATGCGCATTAAATGTAGAAGAATTGATGCTACGAATTTTTAGTAGTATAAAAAAATCATTATAATTTTTAAGCGGATTAGAAAATAAAGATAATCCTTTCTTACAAAATTTGTAAAAGAGTAAAACTCATTTTATAATATTATTATTTTCTTCGTTTTGCTCAACCAAACTTATTTATTCTGTGAAAGAAAAAAATGGTCTTTATCATTAGATAACAATTTATTATATAAAAGGATTTCCCCTAGAGTCCTCTAATGCAAGTATCTTAATTTTTAATCAAACAATGCAGTGGATGAAAACTTATTTTTGTTTCTGCAAATTTTCAGCGGGACATTATTATTATTTCATATAATTTAATCCTAAAAGTTTAAACCAATTCTCAACAAAGAAAATGTTTTTGTTGGCCTAAAGGGATAAAGAATTGCTTTTCATTGTGTTAGTTAGTCATTGGATTCATTACTAACATAGAGTTTTGACAAAGGATATATCATCTTAGGTTTATGATTGTAAAAATTAAAGAAAAGGCTTTCAGGTTTTTTTATGTTCTTTTTATTTCTATTTTTTAACAATGGTTTGAAACATATTTCATATAATAATATCGAAATTTAATATTAAAAATAATATTAAATTAAGGTCATGAAAATCATATTATTATTAAGTTCAGTATATTAAGCTCATGAAATCAAGCACTATATTATGTGAATTAAAAATAAATTAATTATGTAATTTTTGGGTATTCGTAATTTATTCTTCTTTGAATGCTTATTATTATTTAAATATAAATAATTCGCTAAAAATTCTTGCCGATAGTCTTGAGAATATAACACATTTGACAGCATTCTCTATGATTCCAGCAAAAATTCAAATTCTTATTTTGTAGTAGAAAATATCTTTGATCATGCCAAATCAGATTTATTCCCTCAACATTCGTTTATTAAAATTTCACTAAATCTTTACTTTATTTTTAAGTATTTTCTAGTTCATCTTAATATTCTTTTATTTCATCAAAACCTACTTGCATGAATTATGCTTTTTCCTTATATTTAAAAGTTTTTTGTGCTTCAAAATTGATCCCATTTTAAAAACTAAAATATATTCTTTTTTTAATTAGTGATTTCGTTTGGCAGTTTATATTCAAAAATACATACTGCACTTTTTATTATGCAGTGACGTTAAGTATAAAGGTTTGTGAATGCATATGTAAAAATCAAATAAAGTACCATAAGAATTTAATACTAACCCTGTTTCAACATGTCATTAAGTAAAGTTTATTTTATTCTTTATTTTATTTATAGTCTATCGAAGGTAAAATAATCTGTTTTTGTTTATCGAATCAAAATATTGTCACGAAGACTGAATTAAAGACACAGATAGTTAGAAACAATTGCGTTTATTAGCACCAAGCAACTCGCTGGAAAATAGAATGAAGAACTGAGCAGAACTCGGCTTTTATGCATCAGGAGAACATTCCGGAATCAGCTCGCTCGAATTGTAAAGAATGTTCTAGAATCATCTCGATTTTAGAGAAATAATAAGATCAATTTTAAATTAAAATTCCATTCTTTGGATAAAATGCCCTGACCGGGAATCGAACCAGGAACCAACGGGTTCATAATCCACTGCTTTGCCAACCAAGCTATGGTGAATCCTAACCGCGTTTCTTTTTGTCACATTATGTTACAAAATATATTCGAGTACGATATTTTTTTAAAAAGCGTTATAGTTTAATATGATTTTATGTATAGTGTAATAAAGTGAAATAATTTTGATTGGGAATGGTGCAAATAATGATAGTAAAACTATTGAACCAAAACTAAAACTTATGTCTCCTAAGGGACTGGGGGACAGTGGGTTGTTCTGTAATTGGTGATGACCCTTAAGATTAATTCACAGTTCACGTCCATGCTGTCTAATTGCTGCTTTGTAGTGTATGAATTGTAAACCATGGAATATTTAACACTTTTTTTAGGAATATTTATTAATATTTTATTTATTTTCCGGTTAAACTTATAGACAGTATTTCTTCCTAAATCAAAACATTGAATTCTGTTCTTATTTGAATTTTCAAATTTTCCTTGCACGTTTGTTCTAACACACACATACACACACAAAAAGATATATAATTTTGAACTTGAACATATATTCTTTGACGCAAAGATAAAACCTATTATCACTCTGAAACAAAAGTGAAGGAATATGAAGTAAGTTCTGGAAGATTTTGTGCAGCTCATATCGATCTCACGGATATTCCTATTTCATTCAAATGGAACTTTACTTTCCTTTTTACATTGAGAGAAATAGAAGTAAATTCTTTCGATAACATTTTTATTTAATTCTAAAAAAAATCAAAGAATAGTTGGGTTTTTTTACAATTTTAAAAGCATATTTGACATTTGTTTTTCAATTAAATATTTTTAAAAATGTCACATTTTATTAAAAATATCTTCAAAAATTTAAATGAGCAATGATACTTCTGTATAAACTAATTCAAAATTAGCAATTATTTAAAATTCTTTTTGATGATCTTTCAGAAAGAAAAGCTCATTAAATAAATTGTTTGTTTATGTAAATTTTTTGTAAAAAATATAAAAAATAATAGCTTAAAAAATCTATATAATTGGAGATAAATAGGAACTAATGTACTATTATAAGTTATATTTTGCTTTCCTTTTAGATGTCATATTTAACTTTCGAGAAAAATCATTATCATAGTATTATTTTTTGGTTATTTATGATTTATTCTTTTGTATGTTTATTTTGGCTTCATTAGTTTTTTGATCTTGAAAAATCAATAATAAAACCTTACGACATACTTCGTAACAAGGCATTTTTATCACTTCTATAACTATCACAAAATATTTGAAAAATATTTTATTTATGCCGTTGGTATCTGTAGAAGAGCCATGTCTAGATAAAACATGATTTTTTAAATACTTTCTTAAAACATTTTCCTTTTTATTAAAAATTACCAAAGGAAATTTATCACTTTTTAAAACTATGTTACATGAAATTTCTCTTTTATTTCTAAACAAGTAATGTAACAAAATTTTTAATTCAATTCAACTAAGGTCAACAAAGAATTTTTTTTATTTTAGTTACTTTTTATGAAATAATTACCATTAATGTTGTTCTCCTGTTCCGCTTTAAAACAAAAGAAGTGTTGCAGTAGTTTCTGAAGGTATGGACCCCTGAGCACCCGAGGACAGAATTTTGAGTCTTCATTCATGTATTTCATTAATTCATTAATCCACAAATCGTAATTTAGATCTGGAACAGAAAACGATCACCTCTGAAACAGTATCCTCAGTGGTATTACTTTCGATACGGGGGACCATGTGACCATCTCAGATTTAACAACCACCACACAAAGTCACCGGCTGGCGGGTTTGAACTCGCAGTCTAAGCGATGCGAATCCAATGACTTTCCAACCATGCTATCCCAGCCTGAAAGTTGCAATTAATATAAATAATTGTCCAAAAAATTATACTAGCGTTGAATTATCCACGGCAATTGAGGATTCAACAAGAAATGAGGTAACGCAAGATGCGGGAATTTTCTACGCCAGTTGAGCTAACGCAATACAGGTTAAAAAATTTTAATTTTCTTTATTCTGTATTATTTTAATTTGATATTACTTCAAAATGAATACGAAAAATTGATTCATTAATAATGTTTTGTTCTAAATGCATCAAACATTAAGAAAATAAGCATAATCGTTTTAAATAATCGGTTTGAAAAATGTTACGCCTACCCTCATTCGGGGAAAAAAAACTGAATTCATTTCTTAAGTGCCGGTGGAGACATGAAGAATCTTGGCATGGAAGTTAGTTTTTAATTCATTAGTAAAAAATTAATGAATTAATATTTGAAAAAATTGTATTAACATCAATTGACATCCCTTACATGTTTAAAAAAATACTTGAACTTGAGAAGGTGAATAAAAAGTTTTTTATTAACAATTAATATTTATATTCAGCATATTTAGAGAGAGTGTGAGCTAAGAGTAAGAACTGAGTGAAAGAATGTGAATGAATTAAAGAAATAGACACGTTTAATGTAGCTTTAATTATAGTTTGTTTTCTTATATTTATTAAGGTCCTTATATTTTAATTAAAGTTTTTACAGATTTATTTATGCATATTAGTTTTTTACTCGGAGAAATTTGAAATTAGAAACTTTTTTCACTGTCTTCTCTAAGAAATGATTTAAAAAAATTCATTTGTAAATGTAAACTATTTTTTCATCAAATGTATTTAATACATCTCAAACTCTAATCACTCAATAAAATGGTTTAAACGTTTAAGTGGATTTATTATCATTTTGCAAACATATTTTATGTTTTCAAAAACTGTATTTCGGACAGTAGTTATAAAAATAGCTTATCAAAATAACTTATATTAGTATAAATATTGAATTTATCGCACGTGTTTTTTTATATACATGTTTTTATTCAGTGGTAATTATCATAAAAAGTAACAATAATATAAAAAATATCAGATTTGTTTTTATTTCTGAGCATATTTTATGTTTCTAATAATCCTCTCTATAATATGAATACGCCACATTTCTGTGCAAGTATTGCAAATTATGTATATGCGCATTAAAAAAATTGCTAATAACTTTGAATTATCACTTCTAATTGTTTTTAAACAATATATAATGGATGATACATAATTAGAATAAGTTTCAAAGGTTGTTTTGGAAAATTTCGATCATAGATTCTTTTAAAATAATTCTTGTAAGAATTTATAAAAATTTCTCCTATTTATTTTTTTTAGACTTCGGTTAATTAACTCAATATTACTAACATTATAAAATCTTTAAATCGTCTTTTAGCCAAATTTAATCCAAGTAAGATATTTCTATGGAATTAAGAATTATAAACTATCTTAAAAATATGAAAGTATGAAAATGTTATGATTATTAATTGATATAAAATAAAATTGGACAAAGTTTCAAATCACTAACGCGCGAATGAATAAAAGATTACAAAATTTGATCTTAACAAATATAAAACAAATCAAGTTGAACAACATCATAAAAGCCGTCAATTTATTCTTTTATTTACCAGAACATAAAGTCGTGTAAATTTAATAGCCTCCCAATTGTTCTGCTTATTAATAATGGGATCCTTCTTATAGGAATCTTTATAGAAAGCATAATTATTAAAATAACCTATCTTCTAGCTACACGTTGTCTTTTGTCATACCGTACCTCTATTTTCATAATAAAACTATGCACATAGTAAAATGAATGTTGGCTTGTAAACTATACACATTATTAAAAGAATGTTTTCTTGTAAACTATACACATAATAAAAAGAATGTTTTCTTGTAAATTATACACATGATAAAAAGAAGGTTTTTTTGTAAACGATACATATAAATACAGCGTTGTAAACAATACGAATAATAAATATAATGTTGTATTGCAAACGATGTACATAATAAGTAGAATGTTGTCTTGTAAACAATATGCGTAGTAAATAGAATGTTGTCTATTTTTTAGGGGTATAGTTTACCCCTAATAAATAGACAATAGTTAAATAGAATGTTGCTTTATAAACTATACAAATAATAAATAAAATGCTGTCTTGTAAACTAAAAAAATACTATATAGAATGTTGTCTTTTAAACTATACTCATAATAAACAGAATACTGTCTTATAAAGTAAATAATAGTAAATGGATGCGAGTAGTTGTCTTGTAAACTAAACACATCAAAAAATAGAATGTTTCTAATTGAGTTTCTGCAATAGAAGATATTGATATGATTTAATAGCCAATGAAGCATTGAAAAGGAAATGAAAGCTTGTGATAAACAAACATATTAATTGCCAGAATTCAAGGAAAAAATTAATAATTCTAAACTGGTATAATTGAAAAGAACATGTTTTTAAATTTTAAAATAGCTGTAATAAAACTTTTCAGAGTTGTTGCGAGAAATGCTGAAATATCGCTTATTTTTTTAAAAAAAATATTATTAGTAGAAGCATACGATTTTAATTTTAAACATAATTCACTCTTTTTTCCCGATATATTACGTATTGATTGACTTTTTCCAGATATATTACGTATTTAGCATTTGATTTTATTTTTATTTCAGATGATGATATAGCAAAAAATATTTCTGAATATACTGAAGAGAGGAGACTACTATAGAAAACTTCAAAAGTAGTAGTAATTCAACAAATTCAGTAAGATGTCGGAGTAAGTTATAAGCTATCAATTTTAATAAATTTAGTTTCTTTTTTCAGGAAAATTGTTTTAATAGCATTTATTATAAAATTACACGTAAGAAGTTAGTTTGTGCTTAAGACTTAGAAGGATGGATGGTTTTCTGTTGTAAATTGTTGAATATTCTTATTTAATTAATATTATTTAGCTATTTTATAAACATTATTTTAATGTAGCAAATTACATCGATACTAGAGCAAAATGTATTTAATTTTGGAATAAGATAAAATTCCTGATAAGTTTGGAAGAGTTGCTTTTTTTCTTAAAAATATAATTATAGTATCTTAGTTATAAGACACTAATTAATAAACCTTTTTTTTTAATTTCAAAAATATAACACTAAAGATTTACTGTGTTTAAAACTTTAGCACATAAATCCATATACCTCAAAATCAGTTCTATTTATTATTAAAAAACACACAGAAATTTTCCATCTTTTTTTATCTCAATGATTAGAATTTGCATCTTTACATTCTAAATTGTAGTCAAAATAATCCTAAAACCTATTTATTTTGAAAGTAAACTTAAAAGTTTTCAGTGCAGACAAATGATTATACAAATGATAAAATGATTATACAAATAAATTAAATTAAATTAATATTGTCTATTTATATCACACCTTGTTCCTTTAACTATTTGAATTTTATTTTAAATATATAAGCAAGGTTTTAGAGAAAATATATATTTCTTCATTATGATATAAGTGCATATATTCTGATAAAAACTGCAAAAATATTAATAAAATAAAGTTGCACTTTTGTAAGAAAAATATGTATAAAATTATTTTTAATGACGAAAAAGACTTGAATGGCATCATTTTCTAGAATTTTTTTATATGTGAAGTAAAATGAATTTTATTTTAATGAATAAGATTTTTTATTTTTGCAAGAAAGATTCTTTAAAGAATTTTTAAGATACTTCCTTTGAAAATTTTGTATGGTACAAACAGAAAAAACGAGTGAAAATAATTAGCAATTATAATTCCAGAAAACATTTTTAATTCATAAAACATATAAATATTATTTTTTCAAAATTAACCAAAAAGACATTGATTTTTTAAAAATATCTATAGAATATTCAATAATGGATATTCAGATTATTGAATCATACCTATTATTCAGGTTATACCTATGCATTAATTAAATTTGGTTCATGAGAATGGAATATTTCTTCAATAAATTATTTCATGTTCAGAAAAAAAATATTATAATAAAAAGAAATAAATGACACTGAGAGTTTAATCTTACTGGTTGCCATAACACCTTATAATTTAGTTGGTATAATTTCTATAAGAATTACACTAAATTACAACCATTTATTATATAATTCACCAAAAATAGATTTAGGCTTCTTTATTTAATTTCATTGGATTTACTGATATCTTCGAATTTTTTTTTTAAAAAAATAGCATGTAAATAATATTAACGTTCATATAGAAGCACACACATTTAAAGAGTTTGTTTAACCTTTATTTTAAAAAGAAATGTGAAACTCGTTTCTGAATTCATAAAAACATTTTACTAGCAATAGTATTTAAAGTTGTTTAATTCAAATCGTTATTTAAATTTCATGAACAACTAATAAATTAGCTCTAAATATTCGGATTTCTCGAACGGGAAAATTATTTGAATTGTTTGACAAAAAAACTCTAACATGAATTTAAAAAATTACTTTAAGGATAATTATATGAAGTATGCGATAAAAGTAAATAATATAAACAATTCCTTTACAACAAACAAAAATTCTCCAAAATAATTGCTAGTTCTGAATTTAAAAATATATAAAAGATCAAATTGAAATCAGATATGCATATTTCAATGTATCATGTCAGAACATAAATTCTTGAGCGGTCAAGCTCCACGTGTTCGTGCAAGTTAAGTTATATTTTTATTCTGTCTAATTGTTTCATTGAATGAGTCACTTTAGTATTGCAAACGATCCAAAAAAAATAGTCTCGCTTTTATTGTTTAAAAAATTATTATATTTCCTTTTTATTTCATTTCATATAATCACGTGGTTAAAATGACAATTTTCTAGGTTTTATTTGCCGTAGTTTTTAACTAATTATTTTAATCAGAGCTTTTGTAAATACGATGACAATATGTTATTAAAAGCTAATTTTTGAAATGCGAGTGGATATAATAAAATTTCTTTTTTTCTCCAGCAGATTTTTGTTAACACGTAAAACTTCATCCCCAAAACAAAATCATGTTCTGATATGGTAATAATACATCATTTACTTTATGAAATTAATTATATGAATTCATAAATGACTTACCGAACATCGACAAGAATTATTTGATGAAAACAATTAGATGACGTTTGCAAAGAAATTGAGTGTTTTATATAATAAAACTAACACAAGTATTATGCTTTCTTTAGCATATTATAGAATTGGGAGCTACAAAAATGATTTCAGCTTATATTACAAAATAATAAAGAACTCATCATAAAAAACGCTGTTTTTTTAGCGGATGGAAAACACTGGAAAAAAGGAATAAAGCATTTTCGGGTTGAAAAATATAGAGCGGAATTTGATGTCTGAATTGTAAAACTAGCTCTTTCTCAAATGTATTTGCACGTGAATATGAAAAAATGCTACTACATCTACCTTCAGCGATGAACTCATTCTGTACCCCAGTGCAATCGAAGAACATGCAAACGAAAAAGGGAAAGACTGTTCTAGAATTTTGTCTGACATTTGAAGAAACGGGTTTTCACACTTTTTATCACTTTGCCTGCTTTTAGACTTTTTTATACACGCAAAGTTTCAAAAAAAGATTCCATAGTTTGTAGTTTTTTAGAGTTATTCTATAGTACATACATTTTGAAAGAAAAAAATCATTTCTTTTTTTTCATTTTCAGTGTTAGTTACCAAATATTAGCGTTGTTCATCCACAAGAAGGTAATTACACTAAGAAACCTTGTATTGTGTCTTGAATTTTTCTCTTATCCCTTGTATTCATTACTGTGTGTGTGTGTACGTGCGTGAGCATGTGTGTGTGTGTGTGTGTGTGTGTGTGTGTGTGTGTGTGTGTGTGT
>JAOUZG010008087.1:2224068-2239796 GCA_026289955.1 Argiope argentata | reverse complement strand
ATATATATATTATATTATATAATCATTTGCAGTATTCAAGTATTTAGTTTTGGAAGTTAACTTCAAGGTTTGACTTAGTACGTCTTCATATTCATATTCAATACTGTGTATTTTTTCACACTCATTTCACTGAATATATGGACATTGACTGCTTAAACACATAAAACAATTTTATAAGAAAATGTATAGTTCTGTAACTTTGCATCATATGATCAAATGATCAGCCCAAAGACCATATAACCTGCTAAAAACTTATAAGATATAAGTGAAATTTAATTGCATTTTCTTAAGAAAATATAGAAATATATTTAATGGAGAAGGAACTAAAAGAGTATAATTTCGTCTAAATTTTTTTTTTATTTATGGGTTATTAATTATATTAGGTTAAAACTGACCTTGAATTTTTGTGATAACGATTTTGACTGCATTTTTAAAAATATTTGTAAGCTCATGAAACTTTAATTTTTAACATTAAATTAAAAAAAATTCTTTTAAATTAAAAAAAAATTATTAGCAAGTGGAATTAAATTTTATTTGCTGTTATGGTGCCAATTAATTTAGTTAAAGCAACTCCGATATTTTTTTAGAATTTATAATAAATAAAAGATAAATTTAAATAGTATATTTCACCTTTAGTTTACAGTTTTCCTTAAATTTTTATTCACCTTTTATTTCACCTTTAGATTAGTTTTTCCTTTAAGTGTACATAATAAATTATAAGAAAACTAAAAATTGCACGCAAATATTTATATTAAACAAAATATTTTAAGAGAAAAAAATTAGAATGAAAATGATTTTTAAAGCATTTATTAAAAAGATAATGAATGCTATTTCAGGTATATTTTAAGAACATAACACGGCAAATTGGATTTCCATTCGTTTTATTTAAAACATGATAAATGCAACATTGCTCAGAATAAACTACCCCTAATAAACTAATAATTAATAAAAAAAAATAATATGGAATAACTGATAAGAAACTCCATGAATGCTTCTATAAAAACAATTACATGAATTCAAGAAAATAACTGCAGGGCAATTACATGTAATACTTCGATAAAATCATTTTTCCTTAATTATATAAAACAACCACATAATTTTTACCCTTCTTGCGTTTATTGTTGCATTTCGAATATGAATGAAGGTTTTAATTTGTCTAATTTCAGCACATTACAAATTCATCTATAAGTATTGATAAGAAATTCTACGAATTTTTTGATAAAAAAATCGCATGAATTCAAGAAAATAACTGAAGGGCATGATTTTATGAATACTTCGATAAAATTATTTTTCCATAAATCTATAAAGAAACCACTTGATTTTTTCCATATTACGTTTTTTGTTTGTTGCATTTCGAACATCAATGAATGTTCTAATTTATCCAATTTGAAGATATTAAAAATTCAACTATTATGATTGTTAGGAAATTCTACGCATTCTTTGATAAAAAAAATCATAAAAATTCGAGAAAATAATTGAAGAGCATGATTTTATGAATACTTCGATAAAACCATTTTTCTTTAATTCTATAGAGAAACCACTTGATTTTTTCCATCTTGCGTTTATTGTTTGCTGAATTTAGAATATCAATAAAATTGTCCAATTTGAAGATATTAAAATTATCTATATTGACTAATAGGAAATTCCATGAATTCTTCGATAAAAACAATCGCATGATTTCGAGAAAATAACTGAAGGGCAATTACATGAATTCCTTTATAAAATTATTCAGGTATTTTTTGCAATTCCATGAAATAAATACATAATATTTGTTGCATCTTGGTTACATCGTTGCATCCCTTATAGCAATAAAAGTTCCAATTTGCTTTGCTAAGGAAAAAAATTATTTCAAGAAAAAAAATGATTCATTTATTTTTCATATTTGCTCAGAATAAATATGAAAAAAAAAGGTTTATGGCCTGAAAAGCAGAACAAAGTTCTCTGCATCAGTAGCTGAACTGAATATTTTTCAAAGTGTGAGAAAGCAAAGTGTAAGGATATTTTCCGTGAGTGTAAGAAAAATATTTCTTTATCCGCGTTCAACGATAAACCCATTCCGTATTCTGAAGTAATCGAGGAACATTGAGACGAGAAAAAGGGAAACGCTGTTCTATGGCTTCAACTCTCATCTGCAGTTCTAGATTTTTCCCATATCTAGCTGTGTCAGCTTATAAGTTTCTTTTCTTTTATTGTGCGGGAATTAAAAATAATATTTGTTAACATGCGATACGAAAATAAATATTCATTACTCTTTACCACGTCTTTAAATACTATTTTATCGTGTATACAGTTACATAAGAATGTTATTAATCATCTCTTGATAGATAAAATGTTGGAACTCGGTTATATTTAAGATAAGAAATGCATAAAAAATATCGGTTTAATTCAAGAATTTTACGATGAATTCAAATATGACAGGAAGAAATCTGAATTTATCATAAATTTTCCTTTTTGTTTCTTAGTAATGTAGCCTGCCGCTGTCCAGGAACAGATGTTACGCGTCTTCTTCGTGAGCTGGGTGTCCCTTTTTCGAGTCCCGGTTAAGGCATTGTCGTTCTTCTGCGTACTATCTGTGAAGTGTGTGAATGTGCCTCCTGTAAAAAGGGGCTGTGCAAGTGACTGTGATGAGTCTCTAGCTAAAGTCGTACTCTTGGTCCTAGTTGGCACTACTTCAAAACAAGAGACCTTCCTTTGGTCTAAAAAACTGCTGATACCTCCACGAAGCTTGTCCATGGCAGGTGCCATTGGAAACAACAATAACACCTCTATGTAAGGAACGCAGACGTGAATGAGGGTTTTTCAGAAGCATTTTTTGAAGCCAGTAGGTAGAAATAAAACTATATATCTGCCATCTGAATCGCCTATAGCGAATAAAACATGTTTTGTACCATGCTCAGTCAATTAACTTTCGTCCATATGAAAGAAAAATTGTGTTTTATGGCCGGTGTTCTGCCACAAGGGTAGCGTTGTTTCCTCGTGATCTGGGCTCCCGGATTCAAGTTTCAGTTCCAGTTAGGGACGGGTTGTCCTTCTGTGTGCTTTATATGAAATGTGTGAACAATCCCTCAGTAATTAGGGGCTGTTGAAGCGAGTGTGCGTGCTCATATGAGCTAGAGGACAGACTTCTGACCTTGTGTACTCAGATATCTATACCTTCAGAAGCTATTGAACACCTCTATCCATTGTAAAGTTGACACGTTCTCATCGTAATCACGTAATCATCAACTAAGATTCTTGGACCTGCAGTGGATATGAAGAAGGTGAGTTGATTTTTAAATGCTGGAATCACGTATCATTTCGTCTTAGTATTGAATTTCCAGCCCAATAAGAGTATTCAATTATTTTTTTAACTGAAAGAATATATTTCTAACAATTATATATGTATTATAATATCGTGACGAATCAGTAATTTTTTTCCTTAGAATATTTAGTTAATAAGGCCGTTTTATGACCAGGTCTTTTGGATGCTGATCAAATGACCACCAGGCTTAGAGATAAGCTTGGAAACCTGGCAAATTTTGCGACAAAATAGGATGCTTAAAAATTTGGTGATATGACCATTATGAAGCAAGTTATTCGCCCTTGTTCGAAAACCTTCTCTGCCCTATCCCAGAAACTATAAACAGCTGTCAGTCCTAATGGAAGACTGTCATTTAGAGAGTCGTATCATTGCTCAACGACGATTTAATTGAAACAATCCAATAAAGCGAAAGAGTTGAGTGAAGCTTAATTATTATTGTATTGATAATTGAGTCATGCGTTCGGCTTTGGTGACTAGCATTATCAAGTCCTATTTGAAATTACTAATTATATAACAGTGAGTCGGCAATTTTGTAGAGTTAAAGCGAGGAGATAATGGAGAATAACAGGCGTTTATAGAGACCTTAATAGTTATGAAGATTCCTTTCTCCTGCTGAGTTTTGTTTGATCAATTTGTTTGCTGTGGTTATTATTTACTGCTTATTGCTACTTGTGAGCTACTGTTTGCTCTAAGTGTACTGCTGTGTATTGATTAAGTACATCACGGCTGTGTTCTGTTGTGTGTGTCTTCGTGTTAATAAACGTCATTACTTGTTTGTGAGAGCTATTGACTTTATCACTATTCATCCACCATCGTTTTTGTTTAACGAAATATTTTGTTGGTAACATTTCGTGTCAAACGTGGGGTTTGCAGTTTCATAACAATATTATATGCAATAATGATCAATGCAATACGATATATATACATTATAATAATGATCATTCTTGTACAGTAATAATTAGAATATTCAAGACGAGATAATCAAATTGGAATTCAAAATAATCGTCTTCGTTCACCATATATTTAAAGGAGTATTCTTTGTATAATAAAGGACTTTTACAAAGTAAGTTCTCGTTCAGGATACTTTCAGAAATTAAAAAAAATGTTTCAATATTATCATTTTTAAAATTCGAGAACAGTATAATTGCCCTTCCTTTTTTTCTTAGTAAGGCAAAAAATCATTCCGTTCCTTTTAAATCCCGAGTAAATGCTGAAAGGTTAAGGCCGGAATGGCCTGGTTGATAGAACGCTGGACTCGTACTTCTTCGGTCACGGGTTCGAATCCCCGAGTGTATGGCGATTGGCGCTCGTTAAATCTGTTCGTGTTCGTAAAGCCCTGCATGTACACAGTAATACCACAGGGTGTACTGGGTGAGAGGGGATCGTTCTTTTTTCCAGGTCTAAATTACGATCTGAGATGAATGAATGTATTTGCATGAATGTAGTCCGCCCCCTAAAAAGGGTTGTGACGTGTGTGTAACTAAGTCGCACTCTTGGCTCTAGATGGCGCTACTTGTAAAAACAAAGAGACGCATTTCTTAGGCTAAAATCATCTGCTGATCGCATCAGCGGGGACTTGTTCAAGTCAAGTGCTATTAGTCACAACAACATACTGAAAGGTATGCGATGTCTATATATTGCTGTTTTTGGATAAAGTAGTTATACTTCAATTTATTGCATTTTTGTTATATATTATTGTGTAATATTAATTATTAATGTGGTTAAAAACTCACTTGTTGCTTAATAAAACTGAAGAGCATTAGTTTGAGTGAATAAGTCTCAACAACTAACAAGAACTAC
Organism: Argiope argentata; assembly: GCA_026289955.1. Classification (NCBI taxonomy): domain Eukaryota; kingdom Metazoa; phylum Arthropoda; class Arachnida; order Araneae; family Araneidae; genus Argiope; species Argiope argentata. Next base: position 2,234,695 of record JAOUZG010008087.1, on the reverse strand, counting down.
CAGTGAATATACTAAAAACTAAAAAAAAGAAATGAATTCCTAGCTTGAAATTAATATCCGAAGGAAGCATTTTTAAATCTTAATTTTAATACTGATAAAAGCAGGTAATGAAGTTTTTGATGGATGAATATGAACTTAATATTATTAAAAATTAGTCATTACAAATTGTGAATTACAATAAAAAAATATTAAATTTAAAGAAAACTTGCACAGAAATAAAGTTGATATCATTAAGTTTTTTTAGGTCTAATATAAGGCGAAAGTTATTTTTAGTATTAATAGATTGGGAAGTTATGATCATCTATTTTCATGGATAAATCTTATAGTTTGTCGTTCTTAACGATGGTTAAGCGTACTTTCGCATTTAATTAAAATTATTTTATCCATATTTCTCATTTATTTTTTACATCTTTCTTTTAAATGAAAATAGTCTTTGTTGAGTCCTATATAAAGCAATTTTAATAATATTTTTCAGCTTCATTAATTAGGAAAAATTGAATTAAATGTAGATTAAACGCTTAATTAAGTAGGCAGAAAAAAGCTATTCATCAAACTCTTTCCAATGGTACGATGCATTCATATCCTTTCACTGGAGATGATATACCCCAATAAATCGAGTAACTGACAAAAATATGAATAACAGTTTTACTAAACAAGTTAGTTTCAATAATGATTTTAATTATCAATTAATAATTACGATTAATATTAAAAAATTTAAATATGCAAATATCTATCGCTAAAAAGAAAGTTGGTGCAAATTTACATGAGATTGCTCGTTAAAACTGAAATCCAGAATTCGCAGTGTTTCCTTAACGACGATTGTATATCAAATAAAATAAAACAAATTAATCAAATTAAATTGTAAATTATAATAAATTTATCAAATACTGCAACGCATTTTCCTAAATCATGCTTAATCTTAATATATTACGTATCAACTTATTAAAACTGTTTTTAATACCAAATGTTTTCTAACAGTAAATAGAAAATATTTTCTCGTTTATTTTAATACTGAAAAATAAATAATTGTGAATTAAAGCAATAAAACTCTTTATTATTTTCTTCATTCTAGTAAAAATAACCGAAACCCAGATTTCACAGTGTTTTCTTAACGATGCTTGTGTATCAAATAAAATATAACTAATTTATCAAATTAAGTTGTAAACTAAGGTGAATTTATCAAATATTGTAATTTAAATTTTCCTAAATGATACTTTTCCTTAATATATTACGTATCAAAAAATTAAAACTGCCTTTAATACCAAACGTTTGGTGACAGTAAACTTGAAAATATTTCCTCCAATTTAACTTAATACTAAAAAAATAAATAAATGTGAATTAAAGCAATACAAATTCTTTATTTTTTTCCTTCATTATAATAAAAAATAAAAATCTAAACCACTTACATATATATATATATATATATATATATATATATATATATATATATATTTGTCTTTATCTAAAATCTTAACAATGCTCATAATCTATAATTCCCATGTCTATCAATACGTTTTTAAAGAAAACTTATTTTAAGAATGTCCGTTCTTTATTTCATAAAAGAGTCGTCTCATCTGAGGAAAATGCGATATTTTAACCAATCAAGAGCTTCAGTACGACCATTTTCGTGTTAATGTGAGCTGACAACGGGAAATCATTTAACGCGTATAATCGCACTTCTCGAAACACTGGCCTCAAAATAATAATCCTTCCCGGATTCAAACGGATCTGTTGAAAAGGATGTTCAGACTCTTAATATTCAGGGCGGAATGCTTCAACAAGTTTGGTGATGAATATAATTCTGGCTAGCTGTGTCATCATTTTCCGGGTCGCTTATTTGTCTTGTAATGAGATTTCGTGCACAGGCCTTTTCTGATTATTGCATGTTAAGCATTTATCTCTTGCAGCTAAGTTGGATGCGCAATTTTTATTAGAAATTTTCGGATGGTTTGTAGATTGCAAAATTAATTCTATGAGTAGACTGATGAAGGTGCTTATTTTATATCATTTTTTTATTCAATAATAATTAATATTTTATATTTTTATGATAAATTGTACTACTTTAGAAATAAAGTGTAAAAATATTTTATAATACAGAATAAATAAAATGTTAAATGATTTTATAAAACTAAATAAATAAATTGTAAAAGGATTTTTAATGCTGTGCAAAAATTGTGCAAAAGGATTTTATACTAAATAAATAAAGTGTAAAAGGATTTTTAATGCTGTGTAAGAAATGTGCAAAATGATTTTATAATGTTGAAGTTCATAGAATCTATAAGAAAAAGATAATTTCATGTTATATATAATAAAAATTTCAACAAACTTTAACTTTTTACACAATGAATTTTAAATCTTTACTAAATATAATGAAATAATTTTTTAATCGAATTTAAAAAAATTAAATTTAATATCTATAATTTGATAATAACAATTATGAGTTTTACAACATAATACACTTTTTCAAAAGTGCAAATAATAATAAATTTATTTTGGTTTCAAACGATGTTTTGGAGTAGATTATCTTGTAATCTCCCTACAATTAATGTCCTTTGTTTGATCTGAACTATTATCCTACAAATAAGAATTTATGATTTTGTTGCAAAATAATAGCATTTTCAATTAATAAAAATATTTTTGTATTCCTGAGAAGCAATTAATATTTCATATTTATTCTATACTTGAACTTTACCGTTTCCATAAAACTGATTACCTCTCTTTAAATTAAACCTGTTGAGACTTAATCTATGAAGATCTCATTCTATGATACCTTTCTGCAGCTAAAACTAAAAGGCACATGGCACCACTTACATAGACGTAGGAAATAAAGAAACGTTAATATCTTCAGAAAAATCTTTTCAACCATTAACTTTCAATAGAATTACAAAAAATATTTGAAATGTATGAATCTGAAATGAAATTTAAATTATCATTTCAGATTAATTCTTATGTCTGTTTAATCAATACTCCAAAATAAATTTTTTTATGTTTAAAATCTCTAACTACTCATTTAGTGTTCCTTAAAATGTAAATTTGCGAAGTATATTGGTCGATACTAATTATTTATAGGATAAATCCCTCACTTTTATTTCTGAAAAAATCGTAAATTTTAACTAATTTAAAAGATTTACAGATTTTAATTAATTTTGAAACTCTAGGCATCAAGAATAAGATTTTCAGACTATAGTTTTAGACTAAGAATAAAGCTCAAATGTCTCAATTATTTTACTTCAACTCTAAAATTTAAAAATAATTGCTGCTGAAACTTACAGATTCACTGCCGTCTTTAAGGCTTCACAATGCTTTGTAATATTTACTTACAAAATTTCACAATGAATATTACGAATAGTATTTGCAAGACTTTGCAAGATGTTGAAATATGAGTAATTTTCAAAGTCTAAATTTCATGATTGATATTTAAATACTAGACTATCAAGGCTATCAATCAACTCTAAAATCTTGGACTTTAAATAACATTCACAAAGGGCAACTATGCATTTAACAACTCATTTAAAACATGATAAAATAAATACTAAAATGTGAGCTTTTGTTTTTTTAAGGTGCGGAACTCTTCACTTATTTTGTTTTTGAATTTTAATGCCAAATTTTCTTAACAATTTAACCCTTTATCTACTGAATTACATTATTATCATTTTTCCAACTTCATTCTTGAATAAGTAGTTAAGTTTCCTTGCAGAATAATCCCAGAGAACCCAAGAGAAAAAATGTAATTAATAGAAATATCTTAAATAATTTAATTATTAATTAAATGTTTTTCACTCCTACTTTTAGCTTATATTAACTTCTTGCTATTGGGTTACATTCTCCGTACTTTTTAGAATACCATTGGCAATTATAGTCATATTACAAAAATATAATTCGGATTTAACCACTTAACTGTTTTGTTTTCTTTGTTATCTTATAAGATGCCACCTTGTATTTTATGAATATTTTCTTGTTTTGTTTCAAATGGAAATTCATTGAATATATGACTTATATATGCATTGGAAGTAATTTTCATATTGAATTGGAATCATTATGAATTATTTATTTTCAACTTACAGCTATCAAAATTCAATAAATCGATGCACGTACGGCATACGGGCAAAACTGTTAAGTTGTTAAATGGTACTTATAAGTACCCTCAGTAGATAAAGGGTTAAAGTTATTGTTTTGATTTTATTTCCTATTATGTTATGTGTTTTCCTATTGCTCTTGTATTATAAGTGATTTTGTCTTATGGGTTAAATTTTATTTCTTAACATTTATTGCGCCGTAGATGGATTTAAAAAAGAACAAAATTCAAATAATTATGGAAATTAATTTTTTAAAAATTACACTTCTTTAAACTCAAAAATATTCTAATACCAATGAATTTAATCAGTGATTTAAACTGGAATTTCTTATTCTTAGATAAACTTTTTCTTCAGTTTAGACTTTTAAACTGATTTGATATATAAGTTCCAGTTGATATTCTCTTGATTCTTCTCAGCTTCCCTTAATAGACATTATTATAACTACCTGTAATATAAATCCTTATCGAATTCGTATAATTGCTCAAATCACTACTACTTAAGGGCTAAACTAATCTTGAAATGGAATTCCCATCTGAATTGTCCATTCTCTTCTCTTCAGAAAATCAATCCCATTTAATGGTCCAAACCTATTATCTCAAACTAATTACTTGACTGAAATTTGTGTTTAGGGATGAAATTTCAGCTTAATTAATTCTCTTAGAAAGGAATAGAATAATGAAAATTATTCCATTGTATGTCAGAAAGTTTTGTAATTGCAAACCTGTCGACTTGTTGACTAAAAACAAAATAAACCCTAAAATTAACCAAACAAAAGGAATATTTCACAGTGAGCTCATTCCCATTCCCAAAGCTGAATATCTTTTCAATAATATTCCCTTAATCACTAAATTCAAGTTTACTATTGGACAACTTGGTTTTGTATAGAATAATTTGCACCCAGAAATATTTCGAATTTATTGAAAAATGATTTTAGGAAAAGAGTTTTATACTATCAAATGTAATAATTAATTTGACCACTCTAATCAACTCAGCTATTCAATTAATTTTATTGCGCTCATGGTGTATTTAATGTCAGGAATTATATATATAATAAAACTTAATTTTCACTTATGGTGTTTCTTTATAATAAATTCATCCAGAAACATTTCAAATTTACTTTTAAAAATGGTTTTAGAATGCTTTTATACTGTCGAATGAGCTAATTAAGTTGATCACTCTAATCCACACAGATATTCAATTAATTTCATTGCATTCTCCGCGTATTTAATTTCAGGAGTTAGATGTATAGTAAAATAAAATTTTCAGACTTTGTGATCTATGGAGTTGCTTTATTATATCTTTACAGTTATTTGAAAAAACTGTGAACGTAAAATGTAAGATGAGTCTTTTACTTATCACATTTTTTGAAAAGATTTTTTTACTTATCACATTTTTTGCAATCGGATTTCAGTAATGTCGATTTATTTCCTATGTATGCAAATTTGTCGTAACACAACAAATTATATTAATACAAAAATAAATTTTTATGCAATCGGAATCAAGGAATGTTGATTTAATTCCTATGTATGCAATTGTGTTACGAAATAACGCATTATATTAAAACAAAAAATAAATTTTTTATAAAACGCAAAATAACATTTGAGCATCATGTATCTTTTTCTATCTTCTCCCTTTCTCTCTCTATCTCTCTGGCTATGTATTTCTTAATTCTTCCGGTTTTACATGGCGCCTAATTTTGTCGCCAAGCTCTTAAATGGTTCGCCAAATAAGCGGCCGTTCCATACCGGTAAGAAATAAGATAATTTTCAATGCTTGAATTGGTTTGTAGTGAAATTAATAGATTGAAAACAAACTACACAAACATATGGTAAAAAATATGAGAAAATTAATCCCGGTTAAAATGTTTGCGCAAAGAAATCACTTTAAAAACGGTTATAAAATTTATTAAAGGTTATAAAATGTATTAATAAAATTAACGGTTATAAAATATATTGATTATTTGAAAAAGAACGAGAAAATTTCAAATATTTATTTCTCTAGAGAATGATAATTGATAGAAAAACATAAAATATATCCCTCGACTGATAAGAGTTTAAAGTTTTATACCAAGTAATCAGTTCTATTCATACGCCACAAGCATTAAATACGAAATGTATTCCTTTGTCATTACTGTTTCTTTTTTCTTTTTCTTTTAAACTCAGTGCCCTAAAAAGTCCTTCCACAAATTCTTAAACACACACACGCACGCGCGCGCGCGCACACACACACACACACACACACACACACACACACGTACTTAGATTTTAACAAACACTATACTGAGGTCAAGCATCTTATGGTCTGAAGTCTTTTTTTTCCTTTGCAAGTGCATTGACCCAAATGAAAACAATTAGATGTGCTCTTAATTTTTAGAAGAAATACAATAATGAACAGAACTTACAGTGTTTTCATGTGACACTAACTTCTACAAATTCTTTGTGCAAACATTAATGAGAATTATGACCAGGTAGCTCTAGGTTTAACTTATAATTAAAAAAAACATACGACATGGGTATAGTGAGTTCACTTTTTGGAAACTATAGCACCCTAAAAGACCTTTATTCAAGCATCCCTACGTTTTCGTAAACAAGTTATAGTATTGCTTGTAGCAGAATTGATACGAATACAAATGCTATCATTTTGAACCATAATACATCCATCAATTATTGCTCTATATATTGCCATTCATTAGAAATAAATATTTTAAATTTTTGCGTTTTGTCTGATAATCTTGAATATTATATGTATATTTGAAACGCTAAATTAGCATAAATATACTTTGTAAGGTTTACAATTCTCTAAGAAGCTATTATTTACAGACGATTTTAAATTTAAAATAGATAATCAAAAGGTATTTTGAATCTGAAATAAAATAATGAATAGATTGATAAATAAAGAATTCTTTAGGTTTTGTTGAGGATCCAACATGTATGTTTAATGGTTTCAGCAAAAAATATATATTAGTCAGTATAACTTTTGTAAAAATGTTTGAAAAAATGTATGTAACTATAATATGTGTGTTTAACCGTCTCAAAAAAAAGCAGAATGAAATTGTTCTATATCAATTTTTCTTGAAATAGTCAAAACCAAACTCTTGCAAGAAAAAGTGAAAAAAAAAAGATTTCTGCACAATGAGTCAAACAATAACGAAGAAAATAATGTTTTTTTTTGTTTCCTCTAATATTTTTAAAGGAAAAATATTTAAAAAAAAATTTCTCACCCAAATGTTTTTGTTAAATATATTTTTTGGTGCTAAAAACAAGAATAAAATTCAGAAACTATTTTCCTTTAAACACTAATGGCAGGCGTGAATGTGATTAAAAGTCCTTTATCTTGATTTATTATGTATTTCACATAACTATGATTAAAATAAATGCAGCTGAATATTGCATAATGCACTGATAACATTTATATGTATAGGATTTTTAATAGACTGTTTACAATTTAAAAGTGAAGGAAAAATAAATATTTGTTTTCGTTGCTCTTTCTGATACATTTCATTTTAAGCTCTCCTCTGTATCTCTCTATCAAAAACCAATACAAATCTAAGCATTAATCTTTAAACGTTACTTTTTATTCTAAATTTTTGTCATGTATTGGATACTAAGATGAGAATAAATGACATTTTAACACATTCTACAATGGGTTTTAAAAATCAAACGATAAGACAAAGCAAGCCATTATGGAGAAAGCTCCATTTTGTGCAATAATAATGAGTTATTCTTAAAAGTTTTGTAGTTTTGAGGTCCTTTGAGATAAAAATTTAGAAAGATGGCTTTGTGAAGGAAATGCTTATAATTTCATTAAACATTTCTGAATATTTTTAATGTTCCCCATTCGTTTATATTTTTAATATTCCATGATTATAACTAGTTATTTTTTTTTCAATTTAAAATTTTTTTAAACTTTATTATATATATTTTTTTAAAGTAGTTGGCCATAAAAATTTGCTTCATTTTAAAGGCAAGTACATATTTGAGAATTTAATGTAAACATTATAAATAAAAAATTACAGTATTATATTTTGACAATTTTAAATAAAATAATACGTATTAAAATTAGATATATAATTTGCTGCATGTCTTTTACAAAAACTACATTTTAGCAAAAGTGAGTACCATACAAAAAACATGTTCTCTTTCTATTTAATAGGAGTTTAAAATTTGCTTATTAATGTTTAACTAATTCTAACAGAAGAAATAAATCCATATACTCAAACTAGCTAGATTATATGAAAATGAGCAATCTATAATTATGAAACATTTTTTATTCCTCTTGACAACTAAATGAAGCAGAGTTCCTTAAAAAACAAGAAAATGAATATCTTCTTTTTAAATAGAGAAACTTCATAATGTAAATTTTATTAAATCAGATTTTCATTTCAAATGAAAAAAGCAGTGTTTTCATTTCAACTGCTCTCTTCGTCAGAAAATATTTTTGTTAAAAGTCATCTTAAGTTTGCTCACTTCGAGGAGGTTTATAAGAAAATAATAATAAAAAAAAGTGCGCTATAAAACTTGAAAGATATTTTTTCAATACGTTATTTAAAATAATAATGATGATAAGTTTGTGAACTTCCTTTCCTTTTAAATTAAATTTCATAAAAGATTATATTCTGGAGCTGTATGAATTCTTAAATATGTTATTTTGGTGGGTAATATTTTATTTATTTTGCAATATTGGAAGTAGTGAGATGTTCGGAACCTAAAAGAAATATCTATAGGTAAATTCCTCTCTATTAAATTAAATTGCAAAATATTGTACTGAATTCAATTCTTAGTTCTCTTCATCAGCATTCTTTAGTATAAACTCAATTTTTAACAAGATTCTAAATTAAAATTTAATACTTTTCTCAATTTTTTCTAAAAGATTTCTTCATTTTATGACGATATATTGAAATAAAAAAAACATTGTAGCAGTTTTTATCCATCTACACTGGATCTTACATTGTTTTGAAAGAAGTTCTAAATTTTTTGTACAAGGAATTTCTTTCAGGTAGTTGTTACTGATTTTGATCTTTTTTAATTTTGTTTCATTTGTCCCTTTTGGTTAATATGAAAATTCATGTCTCTTACTTTTAATGTCAATGGCACTTAACTGGACTGGGCCCATTACCGACATACCTACACAGATGGCATCTAGCCAACTCTCCTTGCTGTAGCTTTGAGGGAAATAGCATCTCCAATTGACTATGCCACAGAATGCCAACTCATTCTCTCATGGCAGATGAGAAAGCCAAAAAGAAGTATCGAAGGAGAATGGCAAGTGAGAGTTGCATCAAATATCTTTTCACGAGGCATAATCCACCCCATAGTAAACCATATTCATAAATACCAAGACCTCTTCAAGACCTAGAATAGGTGAGACAAGAATTCCCCTTGTGAAAATCAACTAAAATTATAACTTAAAAAGTCCCTCAAAAGTGCAGATCTCATGATGGAAATCAAGACCCCAGGACCCAGAGGGACGCTAAGCATTTCTGACCCTATAATGATCATTTATTTGCCATACATGTGTTCACAATTTAATTTGGGAATCCCTCCCTTTTCACTTGGGTATCTAATTCCCCTGTAAGTTTTCAGTATTCTTGTTCCCTCTATCCAGTTATAACTTCAGAAAAAATGGAACAGATTCGTGTTAGATTTGACACCGATGGCATTCTCTCAGGAAATTTCTGAATGCTGTATCGTCTCTTTTTTCCCCCTTTAATAATTTTTTCTTTTTCCCTTCTCTTTCTACCATCTTGAGCTCATCCAACTGGTTAGAAAACTTAGCGTTATAGGCACCGCGGCACAGGATGGCGTTATGTTATATCAATGGTACTTTGTCCTTTACCACACTTTATATTTCAAAAACACAATTTCACTCTCTAATCTATGTATATGAAATTAGGCTTTACCGGCATCCTGACACAGAGATAGCACGTCTTGCTCTTGGTCTGGAAGTCTAGGTAATGGCATAGTTGTTTTCCTGTGTGCTATCTGTGATGTGTGTGGATGTGCCTTCCAACCACTGTAAAGAGGGGCTGTAAAAGCGAATGTGATGAGTGAGTAGTAAAAGTCGTACTCCTGGCTCTAATAGGAGCTACTACTGAACAAGAGACACTGGTTAGCTTAAATCATTCACTACCTCACCTAGGTTGTTCATGGCACGTGCCATTAGAAACAACAACAACAGGGTTTCGATATTCATGTTATTTATTATCTGAAAATAATGATATTAACATTATTTTAATGAAACAGAAATCATAATACATAATAGTTGGAAATAAATTATTTAATAAATGGTTTAATCGATACTAATACGCAATTTAAACAAATGTGTGTTCTTATTTGTGATTATTGCGTCCATTCATCCTACATTTTTCAAAAATTTTGATAGTTATGAATGATACACAAATAATATGCAAGTCCATCAAAGAATAATATAATTTACACTGTTACGCATTATTCAGATATTATCTCCTTCCTACCATGCAAATTTGAATATTGGGTAAAATTAAATATGCCTTGTGGAGTGCAGCGTCTCCATAATCAAACGACCCTACTTTA
>JAOUZG010008087.1:2185716-2211771 GCA_026289955.1 Argiope argentata | reverse complement strand
TATATATATATATATATATATATATAACTTTAGTGCTTGGTTTTTGTAGCTTCTAATTTTTCAAACAATCATTTAAATAAACAAAACACACATTATTGTAAAATTGATGTAGTTTTTGAAGAAAAAAATTATTTAAATCAAATATATTATGTAAAATATTTGAAAATTATATTTTTGCAATTTTATTTGTATGTCTGGATAATGTGATAAATAATTATAAATTTACATTTTCAATTAATTGCTTTTTATTTATTAAAAACATGAGCTTTCTAAAATTTTGAAATGATTTAACAAATAAATTTCATTCATTTTATTTATATTTCCGTTTTGTGTTTCTTAATGTATTAATTTTTTTATTATACAGTAAGTTTAAGAATAATTTTACTGAACGATATATCTTTCAAAAATATTTCAAAGCATGTTATATGTAGGAAAGAAAAACATGCAATAAAATTCTGCTAAAAGATATTAAAATAGTAATCAACCCCCTTTAAATTCATCCTAAATAACTTGTGAAATAATGCATAGACTTAGATCATTGTAAATTTGCTATTGTGGCTCTAAAGATCCGCTATCTACCATAGAAATGAATTAAGAAGCAGATAAAATTTGCTTTATCAGAAATGCGTAGCATTTGGAAAATATCTCTGTGCTTCTGATATGCTGTCATAAGCTACTCACAGTGTTTATCTTAGTCATATTACCACTTTACAAAGAATGTAGATGATGGTGTCATCCCAAGTCTCCACAAAAAATTGTCTATATAGTGGTGAAAATATATTTAATCGTGAAATATATAAAGTACTATCAATATATAGATAAGGAATTCTCCAAGCTTTAACGCACGCATTAGAAGGCATTCATTTCACAAAATAGGAATGAAATGAGGTATTGTAGAGGGGATATTTACATTTTATTCAGTCATTCCGTAATCTTCTGCAATCGATGGAAACATGATAGGTAGTAATTGTGGATATACGAAAAATTGGACTATACGCATAAATATTAAATCCGTAAAAATTGAATTGAAATAAAATAATATGTGTGGCATTAGCTTCAAAAGCCAGATAACATCTATGATGCCGAAGTCGACTTTTGTATTATGGTCGTGGTACTCGGCTACTGGCCCTAGCGTCGCAGGTTCGCAACGCGACTTTCAATTGGTAGATTGGTGACCTTGACAACGCAATCTCCTGCAACAGTAGTGGCGCCATATAACCACTGCAAAAACAAATTCAATTGACGAAAGCAAACAAAGCTGCCAACCCCAATTTACGCAAGCAAGCAAGCAAAGCAAAGTCGTCAGACACGCTTGACGCAAGCAAGCAAGCAAAGCAAAGTCGTCAGACACGCTTGACGCCAGCAAGCAAGCAAAGAAAAGCCTTCAGAGTCACTGGAAGCAAGCAAGCAGCAACTCGCCAAAAAAATTGTTCGCTTGACGCTATAAAAATCGTTCGTCCCTCCCCCGACTAACTGGTGGGGGGAGTACTGTGACGCTAGCCTTATAAACCAGATAACATCTACGATACCGAAGTCAAATTTTGTATTATGGTTATGTTACTCGGCTACTGGCTCTAGCGTCGCGGGTTCGCATCGCGACCTTCAATCAATACACATGTTTCAAAATTTCAAGGAAAAAAAAACGAACTGAAAGAAAGCTCAACTACTAATATGAAGGGTGAGGTTTTATTAAGATCTTTTCTATCTTGCTTGTTTTAATAATTAAGTGTCTCTTCTTAGTCAATGAGAAATTTTCTCAAAAGAAACGGATATATATATATAAAATTTCCTTTTATTATATAATTAATAAAACATTCATTTCATTTCTTTCTTATTAAAACTAAAGTAAGCCATTTTTATCAGAAAGGAGTTTAAATGTTAATCTATAGAATACTTTTTTAAAATTTCATGTAATACATGATAGTTTGGTAAGTCATTATTTCATTTTTGTTGAAGTCAATATTTTAATGTAAAAGAAAATTGCGACTATTAGATATTCTTAACAACCTAGCAAAACATTATATACTATCTAGAGACTGATAGTAAAATACTTAACAACATAAATCGATATACTCGTAAAGGGAAAAATGCATGTTCCAAAAATCATATTGCACTTAAGCACAAGAAGAAAAGAAGGAAAACGGTTCTAATAATTGTTCACACACCATTGTTTAATCTCATTTGGTATTAATAACATCCTGTCTCGACCACACATCAGCTACATGGAAGTTCTTGAAGAACCCATTTGGAGTAAAGCACTCCAGTTATTTTATAAAGAAAACGAAAATATGTCTCTTCTTTTATAACCAAACAGGGGATCTTCAGTTTTAATGACTCACTTACAAGATATGTTTTCGCGATTATCGCTATTCACTCGCGAACATTTCAAAGAAATTAATGATGGTAAACAGGATAGTTGGAAAGGAGAAAAAAAAAACGATTATTTGCTCGTCTCTTCTTTATCTCTTGATCTTCCGGTTCCGGTATCTTCAACCCTTCTCCATGAGCAAGTCTCTTCATTTTGTCTTCATTACAACCATCGCTCATACTTCAGAACTGCGCTTTTTCTTCCTCTTTTCTGGAAGAGCTGATTTTCCTGGGAATCTATTTCAGGACTTGGAAAGATGTAATGATTAGCAATAAACAAGCTATCTCTGTTTATTACTTCTAATATTTTACACAAAAGAACGCTTCTACAAATATATTAATATAAAATTAAGTAGTGAATGAGGTAACTATGTCTATTATTTTGGGTTTTTATGTAAAATTGTTATTTCATAAAACTATCAATTATTATGATTTTCTGAAAATAGGCTTGTAATGTTCTTTCAAAGGGAGGAAAAATTTATTTTGGTTAAGGTAATAGTTATACTTTTCAACGATAAGTCTGCACGAATTTTTCATTTCTAGTTGTCATGAAACGAATATATCAAAAGTACAAAATAAAAAGCATTATACAAAAAATTTTACTTTTCGATTATTCTAAAAGTATATTTGAATTAATTTATGATTCTTCGCTTTAATTGTTTGTAAACACTTGATAAGGATAAAATGCAAGAAGTTTATTTTATAATCATAATAAAATAAACTTCTTGAATTCAAAATAAGATAAAGTAATGTCAGATTTCTTGTACATTACGATAACGACCATTTATTATTTTTTACAATCCTGAAGGGTTTGAAAAGGGTCCAAGGGAAAAAATGGCCACTTTAAGCTGAATAAGTAAAAGTTTAAAATATGCATGTAATATCTACCAGTATTCAGAATAAAGATGTTGATACCGGATATCACCAACAGGAAACGATATGTATGAGATAATTATGTCTATTATTTCGGATTTTTATATAAAATGTTATTTTTATAGAACCATCAAATATTATGATTTTCAGAAAATAGGCTTGTAATTTTTTTTGAAAGAAAAGAAAAACTTATTTTGGTTAAGATAATAGTTATGCTTTTCAAAAATATGTCTGTACGAATTTTTCATTTCTAATTGCCTTGAAACGAATATAGCAAAAGTACAAAATAAAAAGCATTATACAAAAAATGTTACATTTCGTGCCGGCGTACTGGCACAGTACAGTAACACGGCTTCCTCGTGATCTGGGCGTCCCGGGTTAAGGCATGGTGGTTCTTCTGTGTTCTATCTGTAAGGTGTCTGAATGTGCCCCCCTTGTCAAATGTTGCTGCGCAAACGAATGAGATAACTGTGTAGCTAAGTTGTTCTTTTAACTCTATTTGACGCTACTTCAAAAACAAGAGACGCTCATTCGGCTTAAAATTGCTGACTGCTGTCAACGCGCTTGTCCATGGCAAGTGCCATTAGTAACAATATGTCATGTTACGTTTCGATGATTCTGAAACATGCGTGTATTAATTTATGTTACCTTGCTTTAGTTATTTGTGGACAATTGATAAGGATGATTCATAAAACGACTTTAGTAAAGAGAATTTGTAAATAACCATAATAAAATAAATTTGTTTGAATGCAAAACGAAATGAAGTAGCGCCAGATTTCTTGGACATTACAATAACGACGATTTATTCCGTTCCAGGATTTATTCCGCAATCCAGAAGGGTTTGAACAGTGTTCTCGGGAAAAAATGGTCTCTTTAAGCTGAATAAATAAAAGTTTATAAAAATTCAACAGCTGACTACCAGTTTTTTGATTAGAGATGTTGATACCGGATATTGCCTTCATGGAAGGCAATGCAAGATTCCGCATGCCTTGATATATTTTGCATAACAATACCCAGCAAGCTATTATTTTATCCTATTTCTCTGTCAGTAGACAGATAAGAATGTCCTTGTACCACAAGGTAGGGCACTGTCGACTGGCAATAATCTTCTGCAAAACATACCATACAGTACGTGTAGAACATTACATGTACCTCAGACCAGTAGAACGTGCTGATCATTCGAGGTGTTGAATCTCTTAGCTTTCACACACACCTGGTCAGCAAATGTTCATTCCATGTTACGTTATCACTTATGAAAAAAAATATCACAGATAGTCCCATAGAGCATACAAGCTCGAGGCAGCAGAATATCAATAATGTGACATATAACAGGCCCTATCCAGATGGAATCACTGTTTAGAGACGATTGAGTATAATGCTCTATGCTATGATACAATAAACAGGATATCCTTTCTTACATAGGATATCGTACTTCTAGGATATCCTTTCTTATATGTTCGTTGGTCTATCTACAGTACCACTCCCAAGACCACATCAGTTATCTTCGAAAATCAGATGAAAAACTTCACCTGAGAAGATAATGCAAGCCAAGACAATCTATGTAATGATACTATTGAAAACGGTGAATCAGAAAATGAAGAGGACACGGTATTTAAAGGATGATAAGAAAGTAGATAAAGAAAGATTTTAAAAAATATTGGAATTCATTTATTTTTACTTTCGCACATACGTAGCAAAGAGCAAGTACTGTAATTGTCAAAAAAAAATTAAACTCGAGATTTTAATGCATTTTTACGTTTAATGAATTTTTACGTTACTTCTTTGAGTTTAAAAAACACATTTTTCGCATATGATCACCTGCCTGTCTGTGACAAAGCCAACTCTAAATACCTTGAACGATTAGAAGGAAATATGAAATATGATCTTTACACAAAGTGTATAGATTTCTATCAAATTTTGAGCAAAACTCTTTCTGAAAATATATGTCTGGACTGCTGCTGGAATAAGTAAACAAAATAAATTCAAAATTAATAAAATAAGAGAAAGGATATTTGATTTTATTACTGAAATTGGTTTTATTAAACGCTCTATAATAATTTGGAAAATAAAAATTAAAGTGCACATAAATGTAATATTTCTTATGCGATGACTGTTTATAACTGGAGGAAACTTTCGCTCTTTTTTTCAATAATTGAAAAATATGTATGAAAACTTTCGTTTATTTTTAATTGAAATGAGACTGAAAAGAGTAATCCAAGGTAAAAAAATAAAAAAAAAGATTAAAATGAAATCTACTATACATATTTCAGTGTATCATGTCAGAACCTCATTTCTTGAACGGCCAAGCACCACGTGCTCGTGCAAGTTAAATTATATTTCTATTCATTTTAATTGTTTCGTTGAATGAGTCACTTTGGTATTTCAAACGATCCAAAAAACATTGTCTCGCATTTATTGTTTAAAAAATGACACATTTCCTATATAATTTCGTATCATATAATCATGTGTTCAAAATGACATTTTTTAAAGTTTTTATTTGATGTAGACATTAAGATACTTTTTTCAATCAGAACTTTTGTAAATGCGATGGCAACATGCTATTAAATGCTGATTGCTGATTTTTTTTGAGATGCTTGGACAGATAATAGCATTTTTGTTTTTCACATACAGATTTTTATTGACGGCAAAAACCTCACTCCCAAAATAGCTTCAAGTTCTGTCATGATTATAAATATATTTTCAGCTGTGAATTTATATAAAGACATTTGAGTTATTAAGAAAAAAAACTAATTTTATGCTATGAAGTAAACTATCATAGAATATAAAATATTATTAAAATTAAACTAATTTTCATAATTGATTTATATGCCTATAAGTACAAAATATTCTTTTATTTGATATCCAGAAATAAATAAACTAAACCAACCTTTTATGCCTCAGAAAATGAATTTATCCATACATATGAAATTGATGGATTACTCGAGATAATTCACGTCATCTCATTTTGTTACTTTTCACATCTATCCAGAACACTGCATCCAAAATATTCACCGCTGTCTGACAGATGTTCTCGGCAGTTACTCCAACGAATCTATTTATCTAGATGAAAAATATCCATCATCTGTGTTTCCGCATTCACTCCGATCAGTCACTTCACACGAATGCGGGTGAATTGACTGGAGCTAATATCTTTGCGGGAATCCGAGACGGAGTTCATTAACTGCTGTCTGCCTTTTGGTGTCATTTAATCCATCCAATAGGAGGCTTATCAAAACGGGCAAGTGATAATTCAGTTTCTGCTTGACGATGAGAGACTTGTACGTTATTGATTTCGAGGTAATTTTGTTTAAATCTGATGGCAAAAATATAATTCTGTAATGGATTTCTATATCACTTCCTGATGTGTTAAAGTTTTAAACATTATACGCTCGTGTGTTTTGAGATAAAAATGCTATTATTTCTGTATTTTCAGAATAATTATCTAATACTTTTTTCAATTTCTACTACTAGCTCACACTCTTCATATATAAATATAGTTACAAGCGGGTTTCCGATGCTTAGCATGCTCACTTGCATGGCTATGTAAGGGACGAGTTGCCGCAATCTGGATTTCCTCTTGAAAAAGTAGAGACTCGTTGGAAGAGCGGATAACTTTTCTCGCTTGTTATTAGTGAGCTGTGTTAACGTTTGCTGTTAACGTTGCATAATTGAGCTCGCTGTGATCTACTGTTTGCTTTACAATACGATATCTGTTTTGCAGTCTGTGTTTCCAAAAATAAAAAAAGAACAATTTTAAACCTTAATCGATTAATGTCGATTGACGACAGTTGACGAAGAGCTTGGTGTCATCCGGGTTGGTTTGGCGAAAGGAATAATCTGGTAGCCGCTGGATAGCTCACGGTGTTTTCCGAGGCTTCGCGTGCTCGCTCGCTCGTCTATATGAGTGACGGGCTGAGTTATATATATATATATATATATATATATATATATATATATATATATATACCAAAGATACAAAAAGAACAATTTTCAACCTTATTATAAATTAAAAAAAAATTGAATAGTAGCAAATTTCGATCCAGCAACAAATTATTAAAAGGTAAAAATTTAAAAAAAGGAATAAAAAATAAATATTAAAAGAATACATATATATTTAGAGAGTGCTTATGCTGCTACTGCTAAAATATTGTTGAACATATTTTTATGCAACAAAAGTAGAACCGAAATTGAAATCAAAGTAGAAATGAAGATGAGCAAAAATGAAACGAGTGTAATTTAATAGAAATCCGGCCTTAAGACTTTCTCAAGGGTCATCATCAGGCAGGTATTCCAAAAGCAGTGAATTTTTTTTTTCTCTAAACGGATTTGACTATGGTCTAAAAAAGAAAATCCGATATGACCCGAAAAATTCCCCAATCTCAAAGTTTTAGAGATTCATCGAATTCATTAAATGACAGAAATGCTCAAATTTCCAATTGTTAATAAAATAATTTCCATTCATTCAATCAAGTTCAAGTAAATAGTAAATTTTTTACACTTGTAGGGGATGACATTTGATGTTAATGCATTTTTTTTGGATATTAATTCGTTAATTTTTATTAATTAATTAAAAACTAACTTTCTAGCTTATATGATAGTTTATTATGATAGTTGTAATTTTTAGGTCGGTCTAGCATGGTTGGTAGAGCGTTGGATTCGCATCCTTTGTGTATTGAGCTCTATCCTATTCATAAAGTTCTCCATGTCGTGCATTATACCACTGGGGGTACTGAGTCAAAGGTTATCGTTATTCGGATATTATGCTCAGAGTTTTGTACCCTTAGAAGCTACTACACCCCATCCTTCCGTAGTAAAGCGGAACACACATTGTAACTATTTAATAAAAAGTAAATAAAAGAAATGTTTCCTAATATCCGAAGTAGAAATTGATTTTAAAAAATTGCTTTTTATATTACTTGTTTATTATTAGCTAATCAATTAATTGAGTTAAAGGATGCCTACGCAAGAATGACGACACGTAAAACCAAAGTTTGCAGTTTTGTAAAACAAGTATATATCTAAATATCAATTTTTTAGCCTAAAATCTTTGCATAACGAGGAGAGTCATAAAAATTTCGAATTGGAATGTTTTGATGATAATTTCGTTTTTATTTTCTTTGTCTTGATATAAGTATTTAGTTAAATTAGAGATTCTTCTTTCATTTTTAAAACCCGAAGAAGAACTTTCAGTTTAAATCGTACTATTTTAAAGAGCCCCAATCGAATTCATTGCTCATATTTTCAAAGACTTGGTCAAAAATCTACATGCCATTGTTTCGAAGGTTGAAAATTTTTTATTCCATATAAATGTTTTCATTCATTTCATGCCAGAGGATATAAAAACAATCATTTCGAAAGAAATAAAGAACATTTTATTTTCAATCTCAAGAACGCCTTTGGGAAATAATAGTGATTTTATAAAACTTCTTATGAAACAGCACTTGTCTTAAAGGAATTCTTTACGATTTTTGGGTCAGGTCACTGGATATCGGGAATTTCATTGCCTTTTGGTTCTTCTGTTAAGGTTAAACGAATATGGGTTAGAATATCAGAAAAAAAAACATTGTTTTATTCTTATTTTTATAATTCTTTTCGTTGAAAGCAAATAACAATAAATGGCATTTTACGTCACTTTATCATAAATGTTTAAGCCGATAAGTTCGTGGATGTCGAAAGAATCTGTGTTAATCAAAACTATTGCATCGTGTATGGCTGGTAATAATGTCCTTGGAACTAATATTAAAAAATAGAAAAAACGTTTAAATAAAGTACAGAAGGAAAATTAAACTATCATTATCATGTGAGATCATGATGTTGCTTTTGTTGGGAGGTTTTGGTGTCTCCGAAATTTGACGGCAAAAAATATTCGTTTTTCCATTGGTAGATAGCGAATCCATGACATTTGAAGCTTGTTTTGCTAGTATTGTTTGAGATATTTAATTAAATTTATTATCAATTGGTTTTTGTTTGTCGTTTCTATAAAATGACGTCTTTTCTTTTAAATTTTCTTTAATTAATTAAATTTTCTTTAATTAATTAAATTTTCTTTAATTAATTTTTTTAAATAATTATTCTCGCACATAGCAGAGAATCGTTTTTTAAGGGGGGGGGGTATTTCTTTCTGTTTTAAACTATCGCAATTTTGTAAAACGTGATTTGTATTTATTCTTTAATGATATAACAAGCGCATTTTTACTAATTGTATTTCACAAAATACTGTAAATATTAGAATATATTTTAATATCAACCTGCAATACGTTCATTGAATTTTACCGCATATATTTTAGATTCCTGTAATAGTGAGCTTTTCGTTGAAATTATAGGTGTTTTTTTTTTTTCTAATCTTAAAAGCGGTTGAGCTCCAAAACTTTGTTTACCAGCTAGAAAAATTGAAAATAAAAGTTTAAAAAATATAGTTAGAGAGAGATCTAAATTCTTGAAAATGTCTTAAATTGGTTAATGGATTAAATTAATTGAGATATACTCACTTAAAAATAATAATGTTCTCAAGGGATGGCTTGAAATTTGAGATTTCATTTTTTTATATTTGTTTATCTATTTGAATATGAGATTATTGCTTGAATTATTTTCCTGGATTTCACAGACAATATCCATTTGGTAGTTTATTTCACTCTAGACCTACATATTACACACCACTTTGAGTCTGTACACAGCTTTTTATGATGCACATCCGATAGCTATGTGTCTGCATACAGCTATATAATCTGCAATTCCAGGGTGTCGTCTGTATTGAAATAAGTCGCAGATTTTGTTTCAAAACTTTTTTATGAATACATCAGTGAAGGAATTGAAGGCACTCGTGATTCATATGGGAACAAAAAAAACCAAAGAACGGAAGAGGTTGGATGTGATGGGACGATGCTGATAGTGCAAACAAGATAGTCGCATAGAGAAATAGTTACACGTGCATGGAATTCGTTTAGATTCCTTCAATATTCCATACATATATTTTTATTGTTATTTTCTTATATTAGGGAATATTTGAATAATTTTAATTGTTCAATGCCGTAATTAACTTTAAGAGATTGTATCTGTAACTAACTTTAAGATTTTGATGTATTTTAATTTTAAAACAGACACATTGATAGCAATAAAACTCCTAAGTCTTTTTTGTTGAAATTCTACTTTTGTGGTTCGCATTTGCAATTATCTGAATTTAAATACTAAAATTTTAATCAATCTGAATTTAGTAAAAATTAAATTTTGACATTAAACTTATAACTAACGCTGAATGAAAATCCTAAGTGTGTATAATGATTTAGATATGATGCAGAGTATTTTGTGCTTCATTTACTACATTAGTAATTGGAGTTTTATCCATTTATGGCATACAGTTTTAAATAACTACTTAAAGCCTCACTAGCGATCATTAAAAATACGCTTGCCGGCGTCCTGGCATAGGAGTAGCACGCCTTCCATGTGTTCAGGGTTCGAATCCTGGTTCGGCCATAATCGTTCTACTGTGTTCTGTCTATAAGAGGCGTGGATGTGCTCCCTTGTAAAAAGGGCTGTACAGGCGAATGTGATGGGTGAATATCAGAAGTCTTACTCTTGGCCCTAGTTGGCGCTACTACAAAACAAAGGACGCTGATTAGGCTTAAATTGCTGACTACCTCAGCGAGCTTGTCCGTGGCAAGTGCCATTAGAAACAACACAAAAATGTGTGTAATGTTAGAAGGTAAAAAAAAGATCATTTAATGAAATATGTTTCAAAAACTCTTTCAAACAATCATTTTCAACAAAAGTCTTGTGTTAGTCAAAAGTTGACATTTATTTTAGAAATAGTTTTGCAGGGGGAAGGAATCAACATTGAAAGGACAAACTCTTTACAGAAAATTTTAACTATTTAAAGTCAGGCCAATCTTTCACCAATTCTGTAGAGAGTAAATTAATTAGTATTTACTCTCTAATGTATTAAAGAAAGATTTGATAAGAATGGCTAAAAGTTTTATTTTCAAGATGAATTCCGCAGTTAATCAATTAGATATAAATTAATTAATTATAAGTTAATATAACTTGAAGCTTTTTAGTTTAATTTTGAATTGGTTTGATAGGAAAAAAACACCTTATTATCATCAAAAGGGCCCAAATGCCTGATTTTTGAATTTAAAAAAATGTGTCTGTATTACATCGTTAAGCAAAATGATTATCTAAAGAAGCGAATTTTATAATTTTCCTGAAAGTGCTTCGAATTTGATAGTCTCAATTAGAATTCTATAAACAAAAAAAATTCCAATGATAATGTTAAGAAAATTTCTCTTTATTATATATATAGAGTGTCGTTAGGTTTATTAGCAAAAATACCACAAATTGATATGGATAAAACATTTGAACTACTATTTAATTGATTAAAATGTATTCCAATAAATAGGCTTTGAATACAGTGAATTTCAACTGTGTATATGTATATCATTTGATTGCCGGTAACTCCTTGTATCTGGATATTTCAATGCGCGCATGGATTAAAAAACTTGAAAAACAAAAACAAATACTATATCTTCTATTGGATGAAACATTTTAAAAAGCAACTGATGAAGAAATATGACTTATATGCAGTATAAATAGGCAATTTGCCATCCAGAAGGATTTTAATAGAAAATTGTCATTACTTGTATTACCTTGGTATAGACACTAGGAAATCCTCCGGCGAATAAATGTCCCAAGAAGAAAGCTTTGTCAAAGAGCAAATATCTCAGTCAGCAAGTGAATATTGTATATTATTATCTGATTTTATGACCTCTTCATTCAATTTACATTTTCTCCAAAGCATGCAGTAGCACATTAAATCCCTACTGATTTATTTAAAAATTGTACCGATTCCTGTACTTTGCACAATAAACTATGTGAAATTCAAAATTTATCTAATAAAAACTGAGCAATTGTTTTTTTTAAAATTCAGATGGGCTTTTATCTTTCCTTTAAAAAAAATTTAGATAGTTTTTTTTCTTCCTTTTTTTCAAATTTAGAAAGATTTTCCTTTTTCTTTTATAAAAATTTAGATAGCTAGTTTTTCTTTTTTTGAAAAAATTGCTACATATGAAGATATAATTCAGATAAAATATTCATTATAACCACATTTTATTACATTAAAACACAATTAGGTGATAGGCTTAAATTATACTTATCTTGAACGCACGTTATTGGAAAAAAATGTGTTCAGTAAAAAAGATTTTTATCACTGCTTAATTTTTTTATCATGTATACTTGCGTTTCCTTTTATATTTATTGATAAGACCGTTTATGATAATAAATACTGGAATTTTTGTAAAATAAAAAATATTTTTTTTATTTTTTGCACAAATTAAAAGTTTTTATAATATTTTTACTTTAAAAAATAATTATTTATCTGTTCTTTTCAGTTTGTTTATTTTATCACAATATACACATTAAATATTTCTAGAAAGACTGTTTTTTGTTAAAAATATAGTTTTTACGTTATTTTTTTTCATCTACAAGTAATATTTTGTATTGTCTGGTAACATGTTTTAATAAGTGTAAAAAGTCTGAAAAGTGAAATTGAAATATTTTATAATTTTCTTTAAGATCAAGTTTATGTTACTGCAATCTTCTATTGTATTAAGAAAGAAAATATTTTAAAAAAAATCAAAATAGTGGCATTATATTTGACTAAGCTTTGGATAAGAAAACCTAAAACTGACGACAAACATTTTATTTTTCTGATGTGTTTGATGATATGAGAGAACACAAGATAAAAGATAGAAAAATCTTAGATAAATATTTTTATTTAAAAAAATATATAAATTACATTTCAAAATCTCTTCCAATCCTCACTAGATTTTTTTTCACATTTTAGAATAAAAAGTAGCTCTGGTAAAAATAACAATCGTAATTCACTCATCTCATACATTAAACTTAGCAAAAAGATTAAAGTAATTTCCCTTTAATATTTTGAATATTTAAAGTAAGAATGTTCTCTTATCCCTAGTAACTTAAACGAACTCTGTCGAGCAATTTTTTAAAAGAATACTTAATGTATAAGTTGTTAGAAAATCTCTATTGCCAAAACTGACATTAATTAGTTGCAATCTAAAAATTTTAATCTAAGTTTATTTGAATATTTTTAATTAGGTCTGATTTTATACAAAAATGGAAATGAAATTATTATGATAACTATACATTTTTTTTACTAGATGCTTTTGAGATGCACCTACTTTACTGGAAATATTGTTTTTCCAGTGAATTTCATTTAATTTCAGTTAAATTCTCTCTATATGTCAGTGTGTGTTCGCCTTATAGAGTGGATTGACGTTATACAGCTTTTAATTTTAATTTTATTACGTATATTCCTATACATATTCATTATGTATAAGTATACATATTCATATTATACATATTATGTATATATATACATATTCATTATGTATAAGAACCTTTCTATTGGAGACAAATTTTATGACATAATAGTACTATTAAAACTGAAAATGTACAATACATCTCTCACCTAAATTTCGATGTCTTGGATTTTAATTTTTTATCTGTCTTTTAAATTTATAGATATTAAAATACCGGCGTTCTGGCACAAAGGTAGCGAGTCTTCCTCGTGATCTGGGTGTCCCGGATTCGAGTCCCGGTTAGGGTATAGTTGTTCCGTGAGGAATATGACTGTGCCCCCAGTAAAAAGGGGTTGTGCAAGCAAATGTAATGAGTGTGTAGCTAAGTCGTACTCTTGGCCCTAGTTGAAGCTACTTCAAACAAGAGACGCTTATTTCGGCTTAAATCCGCTGACAGACGTCAACGCGTTTGTCCATGGCAAGTGTCATTAGTAACAACAACAACATATATTAAAACAATCTATACAGGCAATCATTAAAATTTGTTGATAGTATTTTTCACTCCCCTTTAATTTTAAATAATATGAGATAACAACGCAATTAAATATATGATGAAACAAGGAAAATTGTTTCCATTTCAGAAAACAAGGTTAATCAGTTGTTGGATATTAGGAGAATAAACCATTTAAATCCTTTACAAAAGCAGGAACCTTTTGTAAGTTGACTAAATTGATACGGTTATTTAAAATTAATTTTGAATGGATAAAAAAATTCATCTTCATACAGTAATATTTACGATAGTTAGAGATAAAAAAATCCTGAATCAGCCTAGTTTACAGTTAATTAAGATTTGAAAAAATTCCACCAACAGACACATATTTCTATCCTTGAAAGTCTTAGCCCTCTTAATTCTGTGAATAACATGAGTTTACCTAATTGTTAAATGCAAATATATCATCCTTATATCTTAATTCATTTTTTGTTTCGTTTTTGATGAAATGAACGTCTCCTAAAACAAGCTCAAAAACATTATATAAACGGAATATAATCAGTATATAAAATGCTTACAGTTAAGATACTTTGTGAATACTAACGGAGCCATATCGCATGGTTGCATGCCAGTTTTTTATTAACAGTTCTCTTCTTTCCCAAGCTTGAGCAGCTTCTTCACAAATAACCTTTATTAAATAAAGGAGTTTAATGCAAGGATTTGTTTCAACCTTTAAATATATTCTCAGATTCGAAAGAATTACCAAAGCTTGTACGAAATAAATCATTTTTTGTATTGAAACTCAGACACAATTTCTGGTGGGTCGATTACTCTGAAAGTTCCAACCAATAAATGTTAAGTGAACAATAAATTTCCCTTTACCTATTCCATTTATTACTTTGAGTAACTCATAACGCTTATGCTTCTATACTTAATGATGCAAATTAGATATTTTAGATTAGAGAATAAAATTTTTGGAATAACAGTAAATTTTCTGAAAAATATTGCTTGCGATTTCTATTTAATCCAACTACCAAGGAGATACGGTAGTGTGGAATATAGCTAAAATAAAATATATATATATTTTAAATTTATATTCATTAATGTTAATATTGGTAATAGAAAACAATCTTCGAAACTTGTTTCTATACCAAGAGCTAGAATATATTTTATAAAACAGAAACTTTTTCCTTTACCAATACTACTTAATATCCTTGAGAATTAAAATGGCTGCTTTTAATCTCAACGGAAAATCTTAAGGAAGTCAGTAATCCTTAATCTTAAAGGAAATAGAAAATAGTAAAGAATAATAGTATTAAGTCCTTAAATCTTAAAGAAAAAATAATCAGAAATCTCAATGTATTATAAATACGATTATTAAAATCTCAGATTTATGATCGTATAAAATTATAAAGCATATCATTGTTTTCAATATAAAATAATATTTAGAATATCCTCATAATAAATAATAAAAAAATATATGTTTGTAATTAATTGCTCAACAGAGTTTTTACATTTCTCAACATCATTTTCATACATGACGTAGATATTTACATATGATAAATTCCTGAATCCGTATTAAAAACAAGTATAAAATGATATTTTTGGATTCTGTCACGTCAGAGAGGAGATATATTTGGATAGAAATACGTATAAAATGACACAAACACCAATTGTAACGTCCACTGTGGCTTGAGGAATTCTATTAGCTGCAGACAGAGGAAGAGCGACGATTCCTTTTGTTACGCTTTTTGTGCCATTATTTGGCAACGGCTGAATGCCTAAAAGTTCACATAAAATGCCGTAAATATCCACCATTTGAAGAGGAGGCGAGATATAGTTCTTTTTCAGTCCTAAAAGAGAACGATTTGATTAGGCCTCTATGGGCCCGTGTAACTTACAGGTACAATCTTACAATCTTAATATACAAATCTTAATCTGTCTATATTTTACAAAATAATTACAGCTTTTTTCATGAGATGGCACATAAATCTTAACTCTATGACGTTGCAAACCCAACCAATGCTAGTAATCATGACCATTTCTAGACTTATCAATCCGAAATAGCAAAATAATTGCTGTTCAAATTGTTGACATTATATAACGCCATCCTGTGCTCCCGGTGCCTATAACGCTAGGTTATCTAACCAGTTGGATGAGCACAAGATGGAAGAAAAAAAGAAGAAAAAAAAGGAGGGGAATCTGCACTTTTGAGGGACTTTCTAAGTTATTTTTTGGGTTAACTATCACGCGGGGAATTCTGGTCTCAACTATTGTAGGTCTTGAAGATGTCTTGATATTTATGAATGTGGTTTACTATGGAGTAGATTTTGCCGCGTGAAAGAGTATTCGATGCAACTCTCCTGTGCCATTCTTCTTCAAGACTTCTTTCTGGCTTTCTCATGTGCCATGAGAGATTGAGTAGGCATTCTGTGGCATAGTGAATTGGAGATCCTATTTCCCCATAGCTACAGTAAGGAGAGTTGTCTAGATGCAATCTGTGTAGGTATGTCGGGAATGGGCCGTGTCCAGTGAAGAAAAGGACATTCGCTCTGTTCCAGTTGGCAGTGTAGAGAGAAGCTTTCGATATTATGTAATATATGGAACGGCCTGTTTCGCCTTCTTCCCTTTCCTTTTGCCATTTTGTCATCATATCTCTTTGGAGGATGTTCTTCAGATGAGATCTTGGAAGCTTCATTAGATTCCGATCTTCATTCGCACCAGTCAAACTGCTGGCAGTAAAACTACGCGAAACCATTTGATTCAATTGAAATTATTTGTACTTTTGTCAGTGATTACCAAACTATATTTATGCATACATGTGCATTTATGCCTTACATCAAATAGTTTTACGAGCTTTCGCATATGAGCTATTATACACAGAAGTGAAAATTTTATAAGCCGGTGTGACTTGAAAGTCACATAATGATTATAACGCAATAAAATTGTTTAAACACAAAAATTTGTTTTCATTTGCTGATATAGGTTTAAAATTTCTGATTTTTTGTTCTCACACTTTTTTTGAAGTTAAAACAAAAATCCGGCCTCTCGTGGGTTTATTAAATAAGTAAATTTGCAGTGCATTGAAGTGTCATTACTCTTCAATAAGGATTTTAAAAAGATGACGAACCCTATTACACTGTTTAGAGAATTATTTTCTTTAGATTAAGACATTTTTATGCATACAAATTTATATATATATATATATATATATATATATATATATATATATAAACCAAATATCTAACAAAAAAATCTCTTAAAAATGAAAATATTATTTTTGATAAATTATATTATATGTTTTTTTTTAAATTTAAGAACATTATAAGTGAATTAATTTTTAGGTTTTTCCATAACTTTTTGCTTACCACCCTACATAAATTTATTTCGAAAAAAACTGCAAATTATTTTGTACTTCCAATTAAAAGTTTATTTTTTAGATATGTTTATACGCACGCACTGAATTTTCATTATAATTTTAAACTTTTCTAAACTAAAATTAACTTAATTTTTTTAAATAAATCGAAACCCTGCATACCCTGATTTCTTTTAATGTTTTTCCTAATTATTTATCATCAATTTTATTCAAGTTCCTCAAAAATCAAGATCTCTGAAACATTTAAAAGAAATTTAAATCTAATTAGAATATAATTTGGGTAACCCTTTAAAATATATTACTTTTTCTGTTGAATATTCAGGTCAATATTTTATTGAACAACACACTTTATAAAGCTATTTTAATTGGGCATAAATAGATATTTAGGTAACTAAGACTAATTTATGCAATTTTAAAAAAAAAGTGTATGGTATTAAATAAAGAAAATATAATAGTTAAAAAATGCGCCTGGTCTAGTGGAGTTTAAATCTAATTAGAATATGTTGTTGGGAAAACTCATTTAAAATACATTATTTTTTTCCCTTCTGTCGTAAAGTCTACATTTTATTAAACAGCACACTTTATACATCTATTTTAATTGGACATAAAAAAATTTAGATTATGAAACAATAACAATTCAATTTCGTATTTTCGTTTGTTTTTGGTTATTTCAAATTCCACTGCTCCTTAAGCTTCTTAGTACGATTAAAGACTAATTTATGCAATTTTTAAAACATGTATATGGCAATAAATAAAGAAAATAATAGGTAAAAAATGTACCTGGTCCTCGGGCAAAAAATATACCCCTCATGTCAGGAACTTCATATGGATCGTATCCATGAGAGCCGAGTGATATGGAAGATCCTGTTGGAATGCTCTTCCCTGGAATATCCAACTAAAAAAAATAGAGGAAGTACTTGATAACACTTGATAAAATTATTGATACTTGAGAGGGAATCTTTTTCTAAAAACTTCAGGAGAAATAAGAAATTCTAATTATAAATAACGTAGAAAAAAATATTTAGGGCTTCTTTAATCTGCCATATCAATTTTAAATATTAATCTTAATTACAGCAACAACAACCCTTTTGAAATATATATATATAATGTTTTACCAACGTGCATTTGTATAAACACAGAAACTAATTTTATAAAAAAATGTAATTTTTTAAAATGTATTAAAATCGATATATATATATATATATATATATATATATATATATATATATATATATATATATATATAATATTGTTACAAGCGGACGAACACCGCTGAAAGAACGAAAGGGAGAGTTTTGGCGACGGCGTGGAAGAGCTTGGCGTCAGCCAAGTTTGGCGAAAGGAATAGTCTGCTGGCCGCTGGATCCTCGCGCTGATTTCCGAAGCTTCGCATCTCCTTCGCCTAGCTATATAAGGGACGGGCTGTCGCAACCGGCAGTTCCTCTCTCAGAAGAATAGCGTTTTGGTGGACTAGCGGATTAATTTTCTCGCTTGTTATTAGTTAGCTGTGTTTACATTTGTTGTTAACGTTGTGTTATTGAGCTCGCTGTGATTTACTGTTTGTTGTGCTATACGATAGCTGTTTTGCAGTCTGTGTTTATTGGGCGTAAGGATTGCATTTACGCTGTAAGTGACCGTTGACTGCTGGATTGTGTTAATCTGAAGTTTTACTTTTTCAAGTCATCCTGTAAATATCTGTAAATAGCAATATAAATAAAAATATAAAATAAAAATAGTAAATATAAATTTGTTTGTGCTGTCCTCAGGTAAAGTCCATTCAATCCGAACTCGCTACGCTAAAAACGTTACTATATATATATATATATATATATATATATATATATATATATATATATAAATAAATAATATTTTATAACTGAAAAGCTGTTCTTTGAGCTATAACGATGTGTAAAAGTAGTTTTCCTGCAATAAAAGTAGTTTTCATTGAAGAAAAGAAATAATTTCATTTCAAAATAAATAAATGTTTTCTTACTGAAATGTCCACAGGTATTTTTTTTCAAAAGTATCCTTATTTGTTTCACATTAACTGTCCAAATTTATGCTGCATCATTTGACACAAATTAGTTTGTAAATGTGTTTGTGTTGTTTGTCTAACAATCAGGGTATATACACTTTTAAAAGATTTTCTTACTATAAATTTCTTAGTTTAAAGCAATTACCAAAATTAAAATTTTAATATTATTTGATAACAGTATTATCGTTTTAAATGGAAAAATATTTAATTATAAAAATAAAATTTGCTTCGAAAATTTTTTTGGATACAAACTAGTGAATTCAATTTTCTCGAATGATATTTTTCCATCTGAAATATTATTGCACGCTTTTATAAATAATTTAAATAATCATTTACTGTATTTATAGAGTTCATAAACATCGCATTATACTTACTCCTCGAATGTAATAATTTTTGGAAGCCACAAGAAGAATTGGTAATACTAGTCTGTTGTGTTTTATATGATAATGCTCTGGTATTTCTTTCTTCAAATAAACATGCAGGCCTGGAATACCTTTTAGAGCATCGTATACCTGAAAACAGAAATGCAGTGATGACACAGTTGCACAAGAAAATACTAGAATAGGATATTTTCTCATTATAAAACTCTTAATTTGTAGAATTTTTTTATCAAGTCAGAACATGCGGTTGTTTTGGGGATGAGGGTTTTGACGTCAACAAAACTCCGTAAACGAAAAATAAAAATTTTAATCTGTAGGTGAGGAACAAAAATTTTATTATCTGCACGAGCCTTCTCAAAAAATCAGCTTTTAATAAGGGTTGTCTTTGCATTTACAAAAGCTCTGATTAAAAAAATTAATTAATGATTACCGCAAATTTACCCTTGAAAAATGTCATTTTGAGCAAGAGATTATATGAAAGGAAATAAATAGAAAATGTGATATTTTTTTAAACAATAAATGCGATACAAAGTTTTTTTTTTGACCGTGCGCAATACTAAAGTAATTCATTCAATGAAACAATTAGAATGAATAAAAATATCATTTAACTTGCAAGAGCGCGTGGTGCTTGGCCGTTCAAGAAATGATGTTCTGACATGATACATTGAAATATGCATAGCAGATTTCATTTTAATCGTTTATTACTTATTCATAAATTCAAACAAGTAATGAATGTAACAAAAGATATGTTAACATACAACAGAAGGAATGTTAATGTATAATGAAAATGAGCTAATTATAGGGGGAATTGGGCATCTTTTTTCTCACTTATTTTATTAATTGAGTACTTTTTACAATATTTTTATTTCTATTATACGAGAGAGTGCCAATAAGTAACGTTCAAGCATTTGATTGCAATAATAAAAAATGCAATAAATGAAAATAACGAAAATAAATATGCTGTCAATTTATTTCTTGTAGACGCAATTGTTATGTATGTTAAAATATTTGCACCAGAACTGTCATAATTGTTAAAGAAAACTATATGGATTTGTTTGGGATGTTAAGTGTGTTGAAACACACATACACCTTAAAGCCCGGACTTGCCACCCTCAGATTTTCATATATTTGCAACATGGAGATGTTTCTGAATTGCTAGAAATTTTACTCTGATAAAGGTCTCAAACGGCCTAACAAGAGAATAGGAAAATGGGGTTTATAACGGATGCAACGCTAGGAAGAATACCTCAATACAAATTGCATTTATGCCAAAAAGTAACAAATTTGTAATATCTTCATTTCAGTTTTCCAATTCTCATTCATTGCATTTGTTATTATTGTTTTCAAAATTATTTTTAGTTATTTAGTAATTCCGTAAATTCCCTTTGTAATATCTCTTAGTTCTTATAATAAATTACAACGCACATTTATCAACATGAAATCCTTTCTTGTCTCCATGGCTAGAATCCATGTATCTCATTATATGTGGACTACATGAGTGATTTATGTGTACTTGTAATAGAAGTTACAAATACAACAAGATGATTTCGGCAAACTATATTGAAAATTATCCAATCCCACTTTTGGCGACTAAATAATTAGACCGATATATTGACTTTATTAAATTCAAATTGGATGTATATAAATTAACGGAATATTCATGATTCTGTCACGAATAAGCATTAAAATGTGTCAGAAATTAAATCCGTGTAAGTTTAATAGCTTAAATCTACTCTAAAATAATTCCTTAATAAACGCTCATACTTATCTTTCAACAATGAAAGCAATTACACGAATAAATATTTGATTGAAGAGAAAAAGGTTAGAATTTCAAAGTATAAAAATAATATTTCCTAAAAATCTATGCAAAAAATATTTTTTTTAAATCTGTCAATTTGAAAAGAGAGCTTGGAAAATAAATGGATATGGTTTAAAATAATTTATTGAGTTTTAAAACGGTATATAATTATTTTTGTCCTATAACATTTTTACAGTTATCGGGTAGTGAAAATATCACTTAGTGATTAATTCATTAAACTTCTAATTAAAATTACAGAAAATTGCTTTAAGATGCATTCCCACCTTCCAATTCATATATCTGCTAATTTTCAAGGCTCTAGATCTAATGGTATATCATGTAATACAGGGTAAGTCAAAATGAATATAGCAATTACAAACGGCTATAACTATTTAATGAAAAAATATTTATCGATAAGATTTACACAGAATGTAGAAGAATCTTCAAAATTTTATATACAGAAGTCATAGATGTTCTATGTGACTTCCCTTGGTCACACGGACAACATCTAATCGGTATTCCATTTCACGCCATACATTCTGAAGCATTTGTTCATTAACCGACTCAAGCGCATTACAAATGCGTACTTTCAGTTCTTCAATTGTTTTGGGCAAGGGAAACACAAACACTCTGTCTTTCACATAACCCCATAGGTAGAAATCACAGGGATTTCCTCAAACATCCGATGCCATCTGCGTAAGTTGTTCGCATTTGGAGGTTCTTCATTGTACCGCTGACGAAATTTTCTCTGCACTGTAATAACAGAACGGCAACTGTGAAATTCCAACACAGAGAATGCTTTCTGCACGGGACTAATGAGACGCCGCGCTGAACAGGTTTCTTGTCGTTGCGAAGTTCGATTTCGCGCATGCGCAGGCATCCGCTTGGCTGCACGTGCGCTTTACGTTAATAAATTTTGAAGTTCCGTCTACATTCTGTGTAAATCTTATCGATATATCTTTTTTCATTAAATAGTTATAGCCGTTTGTAATCGCTATATTCATTTTGACTTACCCTGTATATTAATAAAAGAGATGCATCATGGTCATTATTATTACGGTAGAATAAAAATATTGTTTGCAAACATAATTTGAATGTAATTTCAAAAGCTAAATAATAACGAACTATCTGAACTATCTATTTAATAAAAGAGAATGGTAAGAAAAAATAATAATACTATTATTCTGAATATTCTATGACTACCAGACATTAAATGATAATATTCGCGAAATGAAAAATGTTTGATTTTCTTGTAAATCGCTATAGTAATAATTTTGAAAAATCATAAATACCAAAGTTTTTGCTTTTGCATTTGCTTTGATTCATTCAAATTTTCTTCTGACCTCTGTAATTTATTATATTTATAGCAAATTTATCAGTGAAAGCATACTTTTTCTGTTTTATAACTGAATATCATAGAGAAAAACGCAAACTTTTCCCAGTTTTGAAGAAAATTTTAAAGCCTTTTATTTTTGTACTAAACTGTTTGTATGTTGTAATCCTACGAGTAGTAAGGAAAATAGTTCTCTTATGATGTAAGCCAGTGATGGAGTCTTATCATTGACTCAAAGCTGAAATAGATAACTACCAAGACGTGAACACTTTTATCAGCTTAGAAAAGGTGTTTCTTTTGAGACGCTTACAGATAATTGCCTAAGAGTTCTGTTGAAAATAGTAATACTATTCTGATGAGCAACTGGATATGAAATATTGAAATTTATAATAAATTTAGGAAATTAAAAAATTAAAAAACAACAACAGCATTAAAGAAATTCTGATAAAAGTTTCGATTTTATATTTCAATTATAATATGAGAAAAGAAATAAGTTTAAAAATACAATTTATATATATATATATATTTATATATATATATATATATATATATATATATATATATATATGATATATTGCTTAAAGAAAAATGATAATATTTATTGATGTCTAAAAAGTGAACATTGTGCGATAAAGGTTCATAAATTTTAAAGTCCCATGAAAATAATTAAAGTCATAAATTTGAATAAATATTTAATTTTTATTCGTAATAAAATAATTTTACAAATGATTAAAGATTGACAAAAGGCAAAACTCATCTATAATTATTATAAGCATTAACCGATTTTTTAAAAAAAATATTTTTGTAATTTCCAGTTGCATTAATCTATCTTCTCTTTCGGACAATAAATGGCTATGCCTCATTGGATAAACATTCTCACAGTGCATTCCAATTGTTATGATAATGAGATAAGACGTTATTCTGTTAAATTGCGCACGCGTTAATGTCTTGTCCCCTTGCTAACATTACATGGATCATATTGATATTCTTCTCACAGCAATATTAAAATATGTAAGAAGCGTATGTGTTTCCTTTCTCTACAAAGTACTAATTGAAGAGAATAAGAAAAAAAGATTAAAATGAAATCTGCTATGCATATTTCAATGTCTCATGTCAGAACATCATTTCTTGAACGGCCAATCACCGAGTGCTCGTACAAGTTCAGTTATATTTTTATTATTACTTTAATTGTTTCATTGAATGAGTCACTTTAGTATTGCCAACGATCCAGAAAACTTTGTCTCGCGTTTATTGTTAAAAAAATACCAAATTTCCTATTGATTTCATTTCATATAATCACGTGCTCAAAATGACAATTTTCTAGGTTTTATTTGCTGCAGTCCTTAACTTATTTTTTTTAAATTGGAACTTTTGTAAATACAATAGCAACCCGTTATTAAAAGTTGATTTTTTGAGATGCTCGTGCAGATAATAAAATTTTTCTTTTTCGCCTACGGCATTTTGTTGATATCAAAAACCTCATTCTAAAAACAACATCACTTTCTGACATGACAATAGAATTTTATTAAATTGTTTTAAACTGTAAGATGCTCTTTCTTAAATCAAGAATTCGATACTGTAGCATTCAAGAAATGTTCATGCTCTACGGAAATGAATTTTAATTAATAAATTATTTATTAACTTATTAACCAATTATTTATTAACTACTGCACTTAATAAATTATTTATTAAAATTTGATATCAACACAGGCAGATTTATTAAAATATACCATACAAGACATTTGACAATTTTTTTTTAAATCAAACAAATAATTTTTTTTTCTTGATCTTAAAACTATAAAACATGAAACTCACTTTTCAAGTCAACTAAAAGTAAGGTGAACCAACGTTTATTTCATTTTAATATGCCTTTTCTTTTTTTTCAATTTCTACTAAGAAAAAATATCTTTTTCAACAGTAAATATAAAACATGCACCCCTGTTTTCGCTAAGAATAAGACAGTAAATAATATAAAAGGTTGAAAAGATGTTTTCCAACGAAATATTTTGAACCAAAGAATAACGCCAGAAAATTACGGGAGAAAAAAAAAGTCATTTAAAAGGAAAAGGCAAAGAACACTTTCTTTTCTTTTTTTGAATTAAAAAATATTTTCCTAGCAAAATACGTGACCAGTCATAAATATGTCTTGTTTTAAAAGAACACTTTTCATTTTACGACTTAAAAATTTAGCTTTCAAGATCTTGAAAAACACTTTTTATTAACATCTTAAACAAACAAGACGTATCTTCTATTCTGATATATGAGGAATTTCTATTTCTGTATGCTAAGGAAAGAATGTGTATTTCAAAATCGAATCCAAATAAAATATGATAAAAATCAACTATTCTTTCTTAAGGAAATGTAAAACTTCAAATGCTAATTCTTGAATTTAAGATAAATGGCTAATTAAATGAATTGTATAATTTTCAAAAGCTGAACTAACATCTTATATATCAATCAATTCTAATGATAAAAAAAACTTGAACAAAAGTGCTACAAATATAGGTTTCATTTTTTGTATTGTCAGAATTAAAAGTTTTTGTTTCAAATAATATAAGTTATTTTATTAAAACATTATACTACATCATTGGTCGTAAGATTAACTTTGAGTTTTATGGTACGTAAGAACTTAATACGGTACTTATGGTATAAAAGGACTTGATTCAATGATATCACCAGTTAAGCCCGTCTTCAGAGAAAGAACGGAAGAAAACTGAATATTTTGTATTGTGAATACATTAGGACTTTATACTGGGTACATTAGGCAGATACTTATATTCTTTTAATACAAATAGAATAGAAATATAAAAAATTGATAGGATTGCTATTTTAGTTATTTCTTTTAACGCATAAAATGCAAAACTTTAAAATTAATATAGATCCCCTTTTATTGGATTTTTATTAATCTGTTTACAAGCTGTTTTTTTTTCTATCTTACTAGAAATTCATCCAATTTAAACAGCAAAATGCATTTAACTCTTTAAGTTGTTCAGTAATCTTTAGTAAAAAGACATACCCTGTTTATAATGACGAAACAAATGTGTTAAAAGAATAGCTCAGATATATATATATATATATATATATATATAT
>JAOUZG010008087.1:2164005-2185616 GCA_026289955.1 Argiope argentata | reverse complement strand
TATATATATATAAGATTTCCACAGCATGTTTCATCAAATTTAACCAGCTGTGTGATGGTTTCCTTAATATACATTCATAAATATACATACATCACTGATTTGATTATTTTTTATAAATTAGTTTTGAATTTGTCTCTTAATGGATTTGGGTTCATTAATTGTTATTTAATTAAAATTCTTTATTATATATTTAAAACCAAAAACTTAAATCTTATCAAAGATCTATAGTTCTTGTCTGGTATCAAAGACAAAGGTCACAAGGCCACGGATCACGCTCTGTATCTAAGAAATAATTGCTTTATTGGATAACTGTCATGTATATGCTATTGATTAAAGGCTTGTATAAACTTATGCAAAGGACTTATTGAATTCAACCTTAAATAATATATAATGTATTGTAAAAGAGACATTAAATGCAATAAGAAAGTAAAAATACTGGAATACAGATAAAGTGTAGTACACTTATGCACTTATGTCAAGTTCTGTCATTAATTATTCTTTAATGTCATAACGGAAATGTCTTGACCTGTGTGCTTATCTTATTGCTCAACCTAGTTTTTATGTCTTTCAGTCAGAGGATTTTTGATACTTCGAAAGTACGAGCATGAGATTTTATAGTAGCCTATTTGGTTTTTCAGAAATAACATAAGTCAACTGTTTCCAGAAACAAAAAAGAACAGAGCATTGTTATGGATCCTTACCTTGCACCTATAATGACGTAACTTGTCTACTAGTCAAGAAAATGAGAATACAGACAGATTGGCGCGTCTCATCAACAGAATAAAATTTGAATTTGTTGGGCGTACTCTTGAAAGTACAGTTAATCTAAAGATACCAAAATGAAAATGTTCGTCATGGAAACGTGCCGATATGACCTATCGTGACCTATTATCTTAGATAGTTATCTTTAATCTTTATTATCTTGGCAAATATGGTTCAGATATTATAATAGCATTGACATAATCATGAATTCATTTCAAGTAAACTCGCTGAACAATTTAAATGAAAGTTGTTGTTACAAAAGGCACTTGCTATGAACAAGCGCTCTGTGGGCGTCAGATATTTTAAATCGAATGAGCATTTCTTGTTTTTGATGTAGCTCCAAATAGGGTTAAGAGTACGACTTAACTACAAACTCATCACACTCGCGTTCACATCATCACACTCGCGTTCACAGCCCCTTTTTATAGAGGGTCACATTCTTACACCTTACCGATAGAACATAGAAAAACAACCATGCTTGACTTGGACTTGAACCCAGGAAGTCCAGATCACGAGAAGACACGATAGCCTTATGCCAGTACGCCGTCACTTAAATTAATTGTAGTTATTACAATTTGCATACTGCAGTGAGTTTACTGCATAATAATTGTAGTTGTTATAATTTGGTTTATCCAGTGGGAAATCCAAATTAACCTCAGAAAATACCAAGCTGTACATTTCTCCTGGAAACGAAACCTTTTACCACCATTAAAGTAGCTTCTAAAAGTAATACCATGGAATAATGACAATTGACCAAGGTACCACCTTGGACGAGCAGTTAACTTTTAGAAAGCATATATCAACAAAATTTTAAATAACTATAAAGGAACTGAAGCCAAGATTTATCGCATTCTAAATTACAAATTAAAACTTTATCAGAATAACACGCATTTAGTTTATAATATCATGCATCAGCTTCCAATCGCATATGAATCACCTATTTAGACGTTTGCTTAAAGACCACCATCTCTGCACTAGAAATATTACAAAATGTGACAGTCCGGAAATTTAATAGCATGCTGTGGATTGAAGTGAACAAAGATATCCATAAGATCTCAGCCTTACAGAAATGGAAGAATTCTATTAAAAACTCCCAAGCTGATTCTTCGAGGAAATCGATAGAAGCGACAATATAACAATTGAAGAAATCGAGTATTATGACCCAATGACTCCGAAGAACATACACAAACCTCGATACCTCATTGAAGCTTAAAGTCTCATAGTATCTTTACATTACCTATATTTAATGTTTTCTTACTTTATCTTCCTTCAAAATATTAGTTATTATTAGTTAACTGCTCCATGAAAAATATTCGTCTGCAAAAAGCACAACCATATGCTAATTAATCTGAGTACCATGTTAATATTCATATTATCTGTTCATTCTGGAGATTAAGAGCTTTAAATTCAAGAACTCCGTGAAGCATCTCTAAACTTGCTAAATTATAGATATTTTGATAGTGGAAATCGGGCAGATTAACTTATCATTCAAATTTTCTTTTCTAGTGATCTTGAGCAAGTAATATGAATGTTCTGTGCGTCAAGATTGATTTTATAAAAGTTCAACTAACAAAACTTCATGAAAATGTCTTCTTGAATCATTTGCAATTTAAAAAATATATGCATACTTTAATTTTGAGTTAAATACAATTGAATTTAAATATCCATATACTTCTTAACTTCCAACTTAGTGTTTTACTATATTATTAATAAAATTCAGGTAAGCTTTCTTTGATATTCATTTGTTTTTTGATATTTCACATCTGAATTCTAAAAAAGAAATCCCTTTTAAATCTTTAAATTATTTGTATTATCTAGAAAATTCTTAATTCACTAAATCTTTTATTTTTTTTTTTTTTATTTTCTTCTGAAATTTTTAATTGATTGATTTTGGGATTTTAAAGGGGAACTCTGCAAATTTAAGAAATAATTTTCCTTTATATGAAATAAAAGGAACTTTTAGATTTCTTATTCATCTTCTAATCTATTATCTTATAATTTTCTACCCAAACATTTTAAAAAGAAATAAATAATTTACCAAAGAGTGAATAAATTAAAAGACCACATTTTTAATAAGGTATAACTTCTCTCTTAAGGAAAATGAGACAATAAAGAAATTTTGGTCATTATTTGATTTGAAATAAGATTAATAATGATTGAAGATTTTAATAAGTTTCATGAGATGAAAATTAGTATTTTCAACGATAATCTGACAGCTAATTAATTCATAAGAGTCGCACTTCTTTTATCTAATAACAATCAAAAATCAAAAACTGACTTTGATGATGAGAGAATGATAAGACTCTTTTGGTACTGCATTTTCACGAATTTTATTTCTCTTACTGCAAAAATATTCTTATCTTATTCAAATGATGTGATTTGTCAAGAATATTCAACAACTAAAAAACTGATCTTATTTTTATTAGATTCGTTAAGACCATGAGAATCTTATTAATTAAACATTCACAGATATTTTCAACGTATTAAACAAATAACTATCATTTTAAGATGATGTATGATAAGAAATAAACTAAAATTTATTGTATTTAAAAATAAAATCAAATCAGAAAATGAAGAATTATAAAGGGGATAGAAAGATTTAAAATACTAGTTAACTATAACTTTAAAGTTTTTCAGAATGCATTTTAAATGATTTCTATAAAGAAGTTAAAAAAAATAAAAGTAAAAGGACTCTTGAAGTAAAAAGGAAAAAAAACTTTACATTTTAAAGAATAGATGATACTTTCATGTAAGTAAAAGCAAAGAAGTTGCACAATCGTTTAAATCAAAAGTTCTTAAAAATATCGTCTCATGTTTTATAAAGTTTTCTTATTTGATGATTCAAAATGTATACTTCATTGCTCTTTTCAGTTTCTTTTTTATATAAATGAACACAATTTAAGAACAACTGATAATTCCCTGCTTCAATGGGCCGAAAGACTTGAATATAAAGATCTTTCTTAATAAAATGTTTTTCATTTCTGGAAAGATTTAACCACGGATAACATTTTCCAAGATACTTACGAAAATAAATGCATTACGAATGAATAAAACACTTTTTTTCATAGAAAATATGAAACTTAAAGTGTCTTGGAAAAGGGGAATTGCGGGACAATTTAAATCAGTAGGAAAAAGTTATTCTTAAAGAAAAAAAGAACATTTAAATTCTTTTGTCATTCAAATTCTCTTCACGCTTATTTAAACTTAAAAAAAAAAACACTTTAGAAACTGTTCTTTTCATTTCTATGAAATATATTTTTAAAATAGAAGAAAACTATGTTACATTTAGATTCAGAACTCTGATTTCGTCTTTTTTATTCGACTAGGTAACTACCATCAAATTACAAAAAACAGTTAAAACGATTGAACTCGAATAAAATAATACTTTTTTGTGTTTATTATATGCAATTGTATAGAAAAGTAGGTTTAAAAATTCTTACCTTTGTAATCTTAGTTTTAAATTCAATCAAAGTGTATTTTTCATTAATATGTTATTTTACAGTAATTAAATTATACATTTGAAATATAAATTATAATTTTTCAATCCATAGATAAACCATAAAAATTATTAAATATCCACATCTTAAATCTTAAAGTTTTTAATCATAGTGATTTATGATATATGATACAAATACTTCACAATATTGAAATTCTGAAATTATCAAATTTTGATGATTAAATACTTTTTCAATACGTTTCTAAAAACCCTTTATGTAGCAAAGTAAAAAGCTAATTATTTTATTTTAATAGTTTCTTACACTTTACAAAGTGTTTTCTAAATTCATTATTATTTTAACTAAATAAGTCTAATATTTTACAACTATAGGATACCACTCATATAGAATAAATATTTAATTT
This sequence comes from Argiope argentata, assembly GCA_026289955.1. Lineage (NCBI taxonomy): Eukaryota > Metazoa > Arthropoda > Arachnida > Araneae > Araneidae > Argiope > Argiope argentata. The sequence continues at coordinate 2,180,996 of JAOUZG010008087.1, read as the reverse complement.
ATTTACTTGATTAAATAATCCTAAATGATTTAGTTAATTAACTTAAATATAAAAATAATATATGGTTAATCGGAATAAAAATTTCTAGAAAATCATGTAATAATTGAAAAATCAATTACAAAAGTACAATTCACACACTATGTTAAATAAAGAAGTATTTAAAAGCACATCGAGTTCTCATTTAATGGCAAAGGCAATTTACCTGTTGAAACTTTTCCTGGAAAAGTAACCAAGCAATTAATTATGTCTTTCATAGAAGGGAATTTGAAATTCTGAGCGTGTTTGTTTGGACCATAAGATAAAAGTTTAAAATTTTGCCTCTACATAGGTATAGCAATAATATTGTAAATTTGTTAATCAAAAATCGTTCAGGTCCGCGTGAAGAAAATAATTTTAATAAAATAAAAATTGAAATCTACTTTTCATAGTTCAATGCATCACGTCAGAACACAATTTACGTTTCCTTAATTAAACAATCTATCGACTTTTAAAAAGATTTTTATTAATGTTTGAAGAAAGCATCTCAACAAAAGAAGTTGTAGATGGATGGAGTAAACAAACAATTCAAACCATTTTTTTTTAATTTTTTATTCATGTTTGATTAAAGCTTTCATAAAGTTAAAAAAAAAAAAGCTTTAAAACATTATCTTTACAAAAAGTGGCAAATTGAAGATTAGATAGGTCATTATTTCGAAAACGCAACCATTTATCGATATTTTTGAGTTTCTAAAGCCTTTTTTTTAGAAAGATGAAATTTAAAGTTTCAATTTCTTGCCCACACATTTTTGTTCAGGCCAAAAATATCATCCCATTGAACCCACATTAGAGCACCACGTACTCGAGCATGTTAAATTTATTTTAATTCTTTTATTGAACTAGTAACTTTAGTACGGCAAACGATAAAAAAAACTTTATCTCGCATTTATTGTTGAAAAATATATCAGAATTTCTATTTATTTCATTTGATATTAACATGTGCTCGAAATGACATTTTTCTAGGTTTTATTTGCTGTAGTAATTAATTTTTTTAAATCAAAGCTTTTTTAAATGCAATGGCAACGCGTTATTCAAGCTGATTTTTTGAGATGCTCGTGCAGGCAACCAAAAATTATTTTTCGCCTACGGATATTTGTTGACGCCAAAAAGAATATCATGTTCTGACATGATAATAAGTAATTTATTTTCATCTCGCGTTAAAATATTTGTTTGATATTAAAACGCGATCATTTTTGAGAAGAATCTTTATCAAATCATAGTAGCAATATCACACGCAGAACTGCTGAACAGAAAATTAGAACTTTAATAGAAAGTATGTTGAGATTGAAAAATAATGACTGATGCGAAGTTCGAAAATCAGCCTTCTACTTCTAGATGAAAGAGATAAAATTAATGATGGTCTTGCGGATGATAAAAGCTCTCTAGTTCTCATTATGAAAAAAAAAGATTATTATAAAGATTCGGGTGAAATGCATAAAATTTTGGAGAGAAATTGAAAAGAAGGAGTCAGAAAGAAAAATGAAGACAGATATTTTCAATAAAAATTCTTCCAAAGTCGTATATTTTCTTGAAAAAGTTTTTTCTGTTTGCATTATTGTTCGATTCCAGGTTCACAAGATAAATTGAAATATTTAAAAAAGAATTTGAATGTGCAATTTTTCTAATTTCTTAATTGTTTTTAAACCAAAAGTGTAGCATAGTATGTACACATTCTAATTTTCAATTTTCTTAGTTAATGCAATCAAAAATAATTAGGAACATTTCGAATTTTACTGGTTTAAAGCCGAAATTAAGACGAAAAATAAATTAGTAAATAAATGAATATTTGTTTGGGCTTAAAGATTTTTATCAAATTTAATGAAATTCCATGTGAAATAAATTACTATATTGTAATTAAATTTTTAATTTCTACTTTAATCGTACTTACATTTAATATTTAATGTGCTTTAGAGCTTTACATCAGATGTCACTATTTGTTCGGTATTCTAAATAATCAGTCATCGAAATTTCATTTAAATCTGTCATTAACAAAAATAAAATTTAAAATACTTTAAAACATTGAGATGTATCATAAATATATAAAAGTAAAAAAATTTCACCTTATCATAAAGAAATTGGGAGATTAACTACAAAATATCTTTAAAAAATTGAAGCAAGTTAAGTTAAATATAAATATTAACCTTTATCAAATCTTAGAAACATGGGACATCGATATATAGTTAATGAGAGTTATGACAACTTTTAAATAATATTTATAATTACAGTAATATATTTAAATTTTATCGTAATTAAATAGTTACGTATAAAATATGCAAATATTGCAATAAATAGGAAATGAAAATAGATACAATCTGAGGCCAAAACTAAAGCAAAGTAAAAACCGCAATTCATAATACAGAGAAAAGTTACAAAAATACAAAAAATCGGAAACTTTTAAAGAATTGGGGGACAATTTTTCTGATATCTTATATTAACTTTTTTATTTCTTCAAATGTATAACTTTAAAAATATTCTATAAATCAAAATAAATCATGAAAATACAATAATTCTAAAAGTTATAGATTGATATGGATGTAAACAAATGTATCCAGTTACTAAGAGTTACTTGAATTCGCTAAACCATTTACCCTGAAATATTTCATTGAGGTTTGCACCTTTTGTCCCTAACATATCAGAATAAAACTGCTTTTAGTTTGTTTCGATTTATTTTTTAAAAAAAATCGTTTCTAATTATGTAGCAGCAATGATTGGTACACAAAACTTGGGTATCACGTGGAAATGGGTGTTGCATAATTTAATAACAAAACGACTGAAAATATTGGTGCAAAAAATATTAAAATCAGAACGGGGGGGATTTTGCAAAAATACTTTATTTTATCAATATTTATGACAACCTACTCTGAAAACATTGTTAGGGCATTTTTGAAGCGCAACAGTAAGCAATTCTTAATTATAAAATGGTTATTCGTCCATATAGCAAACAATTGTAGTTCTAATAATATTCAAAACCATCAATTATTACCAATAAGTAAATTTGAATTTAAAATGTCGATAAGTCATTGCCTTTTGTTAGGATTTATATGACAGAAATGTATTGAAATTATTTATAACTTCAAAGCACACCACATCTCCGTTTCTAGGGCTAGTATGCACCCCCTTCAGGTTTGGTATTGATGTGTTTTTGTTAGTTATAGCACTTGCCATGGACAAGCCCCCCACCGATACAGCAGTAGAATTAATCAGAAAGGAGCGTCTCTTGTTTTTCAAGTAGTGCTGACTAGGGCCAAGAGTACGACTTAGCTGCATGCTCACCACAATTGCTTGCCCCTTTATACAGTGGAGCGCATTTACTCGCCTCACAGATAGCACACAGAACAACCATGCCCGAACCAGGACTTGAAACTCAGAACAGGAGGAAGAGGCGCTACCTCTGTGCCAGAATGCCGGGGGTATGGATGTAGATAAAATTTATTTAAAAAAATATACAGCAATAAATTTGAAGGAAGCAAGCAAACGATAAAACGGCAATACAAAACGCAAACTTGGATTTCTCTCAAACGAAGCTCTTTGAATTATCTTTATTTCAATGTCAACAAATTTTCTAGGATGGTGGATAAATATTTATTCTATTTTAAAAATTGGAAGACAATTATTAGATAGTTATTGGATACATTTTGGTCCTTCCGTGTATGGAGATGTGTTTGTTGTTGCATTCCCCCATTGGCCAGCAGTGATAGACCAGGTCCATGACTGGATGGGGGAAAAATTGCAATCTTCGTTAGTCACAAGAACCAGATCACCTAGAAGTAAGCAGAGGACCGCATTAGCTCTACTACACACACATTCGCTTGCAAATCCCCTCCTTACAGGGGGGGGCATTCCCACATCTTGCAAATAGCCCACACTGAAGAACAATCATTTCCAAACCGAGACTCCTAGAACACGATGAAGACGCTCTACCTCTGTGGCAGAAAGCAGGCGTATATGGAGATTCTTTAATGTTTAATGTTATGATGCCCATTGTCCTGCTGTATTGTTCAGGAGGAAAATCTAATCCGATCACAATATAAATATACTCATTTCCTCCTATTTACTCAGAATTATTTTCTTGAACAGCCAAATTTTCTATGCTCCACAGAACGTGTATCATCACTGCTATAGGTATTCAGTCATTGTTTCAAGAAAATGACTATCAAGCAATACATCTTGTCTACTCTTTACAATTTGGGCATTATTTAGAATTTAAACTTTTGTACCCATTCTTCCGTTATATATTTTTAATAATTAGAGCTATTTGACGATATAAATAAGTTTTTTTCTTAAGTATAGGACACGCGACTATTCATGCGTCTTAAATAACCTATAATTTATATTTCAATCTAAAGGTGACCAATACTCCTCTTATGATAATACTAATAATGGATTAATATATCTTCTGATCTTTCCTTATATTTATGTTTTGTTTCCTATCTATAACGTTACTACCAATATAATTAAAACTTCTTTATTCAGGAAAATATCCAATTTTACTATTTATATATAATTAATAGATTATGACCATGTTGGCTAATCCTCGTTCAGATAGCTTACAAAATCCAAACAAAAATCTTTGCTCATGGGAGCAATAAAGATTGAATGACAATCTTACAGCCTTTTCTTTAAAATAAGCGTTATTAACTGAACTTCTACTAATTTTGTAAGAATAATTTTAGAAATTATTAACTCGAAACTTCTTAAGAGAAACTCTTCAACCTGAAACATGTCTTTGAATAAATATCCTTAACTCAGAGAATATTTCTTTCTGTAAAATCTGACGAAAAGTTTTTAAAATTTAAAGGCCTTTTTAATGGTATCTTTCAGCTAAACTAAATGAGGTTGAAAATCTGTAACACTTTGAACAAATTAAGATACTTTGTGTATAAATTAACTTTGATGAATGGTCAGAGGAAGAGGAATTTTTCTGAAATGAATAGTTTTGAAACAAATGAGGTGTCACTCTCTTTAAATTCTGCGCTGCATTTTTGCCAGCGTATAATTTCTCTTACAAATTCCACGGAGATATATTGGACTTAACTGTGATCCATTTACATCTCGTAACATATTTTCAGGAAATCCTTTACAAAGAGTATGAATGGACGTCGGAATAATTTAATGTCTCTGCATATATCAAAAGCCCTCTTTGTAAAATATGAGCAGGTAAATCTAAAATATTGTCTCGCTAAAACATTTCTTGTAACTCTTTATAGAATTTCTGGATGTTATCTTTTTAAAGAATGAATAATGCATAAATATTATTCATGTATATTTTAGCATTTTCATTAGATGCGTATCTTGAAATGAATTATTAATATGTTTCTTATTAAAGAAAATAATTTCTTCTATGAGTATTTTTTATCATTTTAAATATTCCATAATCGAAATGAAATCCATTTTGCGACGAATAAATATAGAAGGCGATATATATTCATTTAGCATTTTCCCCGTTGATTTCAGTATGTATTTATTTCAGTTTATATTCTTTTAGAATTTTTTCCCATTGATTTAAATACATTTTGAATTTAGTTTATATTCTTTTAGATTTTTTTTCCACGATTTAAGTATACATTGATTCCAGTTTATATTCTTTTAGAATTTTTTCCCACGATTTAAGTATACATTGATTCCAGTTTATATTCTTTTAGAATTTTTTTCTCCGTCTATTTCAGTATATATTGATTCAAGTTTATATTCTTTTAGAATTTTTTCTCCATCTATTTCAGTATATATTGATCTCAGTTTATATTTTTTGAGAGTGTTTTCCATCGATCTCAGTTTATATTGATCTCAGTTTATTTTCTTTTAGATTGTTTTCCTTTTATTTCAGTATATATTAATTTCAATTAATATTCTTTTAGATTTTTTCCATTTATTTTCGTATATAATGATCTCCATATTTATTCTTTGAGAATTTTTTCCATTAATTTTAGTTTATAACATTTTAGATATTTTCCATTGATTTCAGTATAAATATAATTACAAAAAAGTTGTAATGAGATTAGTAAAACTCAATGTACTTACCTCTTAACTGGGGAGGTGGGATTTACGAGACAGCCCTTCTTCTTTGCACTCAAATTTAGTTTTTTAATTAAAGTATTACTAGAAAATTATTAGTATATATTCTGAAGATATTTTTCTTGATATATTAATATTTATTTTAGTTTTTTCAAAAATACATTATCATTGAAATAGTAATTGCGTTGGAAAGTACATTTCCTTCTCAAATTATATGTCACAACAAATAATACTATTGAAAACACATATTGTTTATTATTTTTAAGTTTACAAAAAATTTAAAGATGAATTTTATTTTTTAAATTTACAAAAGCTATATGTTATTGTTGTTACTAATGGACAAGCCCGCTGGTGCATCAGCGGATTTAAGCCGAAATAAGCGTCTCTTGTTTGAAGTAACGCCAACTAGGGCCAAGATTACGACTGTAGCTACACACTCTTCACATTCGCTTGCACATCCCCTTTCAACAGAGGTGTGCATTCACACGCCTTACAGATAGAACACGGAAGAACAACCATGCCCAAACCGGGATTCGAACCCAGGACACCCAGATCACGAGGAAGACGCACTACCTCTGTACCAGGAATCCGTAACAAAAGATATATAGAAAACAATATACATGAAAATCAAGCAATTATGTGAAAAATTTAAGAAATAGGCAAAATGTATCCTTTTCTTCATCGGCATCGTCGGTTTTCGAGTACATTTTAAACATACAGGTTAAGCGCTCGTATAAATATCAGCATATAAATTCTGTAGATATTTATCTTGGTATATTAAAAATTTAAAAATTCTTCAAAATATAAAATTTGTAGAAAAATTAATTATATATGAACATATATATCAGAATCAGCCTAGTGAGAATTTTCGCCGAAAAAAACTTGTGTACAATTATCCTGATCACTGAAATCCATTTCTGCTTCATTTAAAAAATATCTGAAGGTCTGTTTCATAACGAAATTCAGCAGGTTGGGTCTTATTTTCAGGATTAATTTTTATCGCCGACTACTAAGCCTTTTTTAATAGTGGAACACTAAAAGGGAGGTGCTGTTTTACAGACAACGCACAAAGAAATAACTGAATTATTTTAAAAGAGCACCCACTGAAACCAGTTGAAAAAAGGGACGTATATTAATAGTAATGAAATATAAAGCTACAGGGTTAAGCCATTCGATTGAGCTAAAAATACAATAGAGCCGACAGATAGTTTAGTGTTATCGGTTTGACAAACAGCACTTCCCCAGTTAAGTGTCAAACGTGTTTTTATTACTATTTTAAATCAAATAAATGATTGAAATAATTCACAATCAGTCTTTAACAATTATGTTAGACATTCTATTTTAGCTGTAAAGGGATATTTCTGTTAAGTCATTTTTAAAAAATTACATTTTCTTAGAGCATAGCAGCTGTTAGACATCTAAGCGTTTAATACAACCTTGAAACATTATTCATTTACCACGTTGAGACAGGCATGTTCGATTCATGCTGAGACTGAGTCAAGTAATTAACTTTGTTGGGAACGATAAAAATAAACTCTCTAACTTTCTGCTATAAGCGCATTGCATAGACTCATTTATTAGAAGAAACAAATTTTGAGTTGCACTCATCTATTCAAAATTAGAAATTGGTTGACTATTCCCAGTTTAAAGGCATGAATGACATGATTGATTAAACTGCGCTAGACAGAAGTTATAAGATTAACCCTCAAACAATGCTTCCTTTTATATAATTTATAGAAAAAAAGAATTTTTATGATGAGAAATCATGATGTTGTTTTGGTTAGAAGTTTTTGGAGCCACAAAATTTTTTGGGCATCAAATTGGCGATCGATTTATCGCTTTTCAAGAATCAATTTTTCACTTTCAAGGTTTTAAAAAATTGCAGAAGATTATCAAATTTGGCGATTTATTACCAAAAAATAATTTGAAATGAAAGTTTAATTTGTAATTCAAAATTTTAAGCCAATGGCAATACTGTTACATTATTTTGATGTCGTTATTTATTTTTAATTATGTGAAAAAAGATGTTGTATTGATTTGGAGTTTGTGAAACCACAAAATGAACGTATGAGTATTCTGTTAGCCAGATAAATGTCTCAAAGCTGCTTAAATTCATTAATAACCTAAATTAATTAAGAAAAACAATGCCTTAAAAATAATAATCTCTTACATGATAACATGAAATTCGAGATTTTAATTTTTTATTTATAATTTTTTGATTAGAGAATCTGAAAATAAATTGCATTAATGATTTATTTACTAAGATCAGCTAAAAATATTATTAAATATAACGGATTATAATTAAAATCGGTTTAAATTTATTTGTAAAATTGTAGAGATTTTTAACTTTCTATAAATTCCTACAAAACCTAACATATACCTTTATTTAATTATAAGCTTATTAATTATTAATTGATAATTTATTGTGAGGTTTATTTTTAAATGTCATGGTTGCAAACTATGATATATTTCTTATTATTTATAATGAATTAATTATATTGAACTCTTAAATTCTGAGAAGCGGTTTGATTTTAATGGATTATGAATGAAACTCAAAAAATTAATTACCGCACAATGATTGAATTATATTGGGTATTGCTTTAAACACAGAAGAAGCTAAAGATTTCCTTCGTTATATAATTATAATGCATCTAATTAAGAGTCCTATTATAAGTAAGCATACTATTCGCTAAAGAATATCTAATATACAGGAAAGTAATACGTTTACGGCAATATAATTCAATGATTAAAGTATTTGCAAGCATTTAAAAAGAAAACAGATATACAAGTGAATTTATAGATATTTCCAATTTTTAGTTGAATGCATCGCCTTTCTGTGATCCAAGGTTTTAACGAAAATGCAAATGCTCCAAGCAATGAAATTAATAGGGTTTGGATAGCCTGGTAGGTAGGGGGCTCGATTCGCATCCCTTGGGCTGTGGATTCGAACCCACCAACCAATGACTCCTAGTATGTGCTGTGGCTAGCGCATGTTAAATCTATTGTGGTCAAAAAGTCCTGCATGTATAGAGTAATACCACTGGGATAACTGGATCAGAGGTGATAGCTGTCTTCTCCAGATCTAAATTTCGATATTTGGATGAATGAATAAAATACATGAATGAAATCTATCCCGTAAAAACGTTTTCTGACGCTTTTGAGCAAGAAGTCATACTTCCGATCTCGGGTGTTCAAGGTTACATACCCTCAGAAGATACTGCACCCTTCATTCTAAGGCTATGAGTACGATTTAGCTTCACACTCATCACATTCGATTGCGCAGCCCCTTTTCTGCAGGGGCCCATTCACACACCCTACACAGAAGAACAACACGGCCTCACCAGGACTCGAACCTTTGACGCCCAGACCACGAGGAAGACGCTCTACGTCTGTGCCTGGACGCCAGCTCCTTCCATTCTGAAGTGGAACACGAGAACAGCAATGAAATTAATAAATAAAACACTTAAAACAAGCTTTGTCAGATTGTTTAATATATTGAATATCCAATTTCTATTTTGCATTTATTATATGATTGAAATATTTTGGACAAGGGTCGTTCAATAATAACTATTGCAGTATTCCCTAATTAATGGAAGTAATCCATATTATGAGGAAACCATATTTTAGATTGGAAATTTAAACACGCCGAATTTTTCTTTTTCGATCTTTTTATTTTCTCATATATAGAAAATGTATTATAATAGTATGTAAATGTATTGTAGTATAGAAATGTATATAGAAAATGTATTATAATCGTCAAAATTTCAAACTCGAGGTCTTGATGAATTTTCGCATTTTAAATCTCCATGAACTCAGAGATAGATTTTTAGTTATGTGTATTATTTGAGAACACAATAATTAAAAAACTTTTAGCTGAACAGGTGAAATTTGGTATATAGGCTTCGTGACAAATGCATGAATAGAAAATGCACCATAATTTTTTAAGGAAATTTTTGCTGGTGTTCCTTTTTCCGTATGTGAGTATTTGCATACGTTTTTTTTTTAATGTCTGACCTGATATAATCAAACAAGGTGGGAAAATTCAGCATGAAGTTTCAAAGCATAATTTTGAATTCCTTACAGATTTTACTGTTCAAAATGCTGTTTTTCAACATCATTCCGTAGTTAGGTGCTCGTTAATTTTTAATGCAAGGAATTAATGATCCAAATTATTCTTTAAAAAAATCGAATCTTTTCTTTTAAAAAAAGTTAATTCAAGTTAAAATTAATTAACTTTTTTATTTAATCATATAATAAATACAAAATAAAAATTAAATTTTCAATATTGTAAACAAACTGACGAAACTTATGCTTAAGAATTTTATTTATTAATTCCATTGCTTGGATCCTTTGTACTTTCTTTAATACTTTAGATCACAGACAGAAAACACGTATAACATTTGAATTATCTAAAAATTTATTTCATTAATTTTCATTTACTTTAATTGAAACTGTGTCTAATTTCAAATACATTCTATATAAAAATGATCAGCCGTTTTAATTTTAAATCCTCTCCAGTAATTCAAACTTTAAACATATTCTCTAAACTCTAATTATATTCACAAATAATAATATCACCGAATTCGTCATATGCAAATAAATAAACAAGAAATGATGGAATATTATTATAAAAATAGTGCATTTTATTGTTTTCAGTATTTTTAGTACATCAAGCAATTTTCCTTAACATCACAAAAACATTTCACATTGCATAGCTTACTTTTTGCACATAATGTAAATATAATATGGAATATAGCAAAATCGAAAACCTCGATTTAAATTGTCAGGTTGAAATACCAATTTTTATAATAATAAATATAACTTTTTATCATAACTTGCATTTTAAATCGATGTTAATTTTTCCGCTACATTAAATTTCCAATGTTGAAATGAAAATTAATTAATTAATTAATTAATTAATAATAAAAAAGAAAAAGAAATCGATTTTTTTGAAGAAAAAAACAATTTAAAAAAAAGAAATTAGTTAATCAATAATCACTTACTTTTTCCAGTTTACCTTCGTAAGGCAGAAGCATGCTAGTCGCCCCATAATAAATCATGTATTGAATGTCATCCATGTCTATGAGATGTTGCAAATTAATCACACTTAACCCTCTGGAATCTGTTGAAGTCATTCCATGGTCCGATACAACCACCAGATTTACCTGTTGAAAACGAATAACAGTAATTGCGAAAAATGCCAAATAATGCGCCAAGATAATAATGAAAATCACCGATTTCAGTTTTAAACATTATTCTTTAATTAGTTTCATATTTAAAATACATAGATCTTTTAATGATTTTCTAATGTGGTACGATTTTTAATATTTTATATATGATTCTACTAAATAAAAATACTATATTTTATTATTTTCATAATTTGATCTCTAATTTTTTTTATCATTTCAGAACATGATGTTGTTTTAAGAATGAGGCTTATGGCGTCAAAAAAATTCGTAGCGGAAAATAAAAAAAAATTATTATCTGCACGAGCATCTAAAAAAATCAGCTTTTAATAACGTGTTGCCATTACATTCAAAAAAGCTCTGATTTAAACAAAATAAGTTAATGATTATAGCAAATAAAACCTAGAAAAATGTCATTTTGAGCATGTGATTATATGAAATGAAATAAATAGAAAATGTTATATATTTTTTTTAACGATAAATGCGAGACAAAGTCGCATGCAATACTAAAGTGATCGTTTGCAATACTAAAGTGACTCATTCAATGAAATAATTAAAATGAATAACAATATAATTTTACTTGCACGAGCACGCGGTGCTTGGCCGTTCAAGAAATTATGTTCTGACATGATACATTGAAATATGCATAGCAGATTTCATTTTAATCTTTTTTTTTGGTTTTGTCATATTTTCCACTCATAATGAGCTTCAAGAAAGATTTATTTCAATACTTGAAAACGGCAAATATATAATAAAGATTTCTCTATTAATTTCATTACAAGTTTGTTTTCAATTTCTGTTTTGAGTTCATTTTTCTTTTATATGAATTATATTCAAATAATTATGATATAAAATTTTAACCGTTGACTGACAAATCTGATATTTGGAGTTGACCCTATTGTGCATGAAACGAACTTCCAATTATCTCTTAGAAATATCGTATGATGAGCTCAAATTGGGTTTTATGACAAAAGCTACTATTTGTCTCAGCAGTAAACATATTAAAAAGAGTTCGTAGTTTAAGATTATTCGCTTAAGAAAAATCTGAAATTCTTTTAAATGCATAGAAGAGGTAAGTCGCAATTTCCGATATCACGATGTTTACGTCTACAATCTAATTAGATTGTGCCTACAATATAAACAGTTTTCTTCTGAAGTACATTAAAAATATAACAAAGAAAGAATTATGTAGTTAAATACTAATAATAATTGCTAGAAATGCTGAATATTTTTATCCATTAAAGTAACTGTTGTAATAATGCATTTGGAATTTTCATATATAGTTGCTTTTCCAGAAATAATATATACTTTCGCAAAATGAAATTCTTAATGCCAATTTTTTCCCAAGATTAATCATTACTTTATATGTAATGAATTACTGTGTTATGAATTGCAGTTTCCTCATACTGATTTAGATAGAACGGAACTTGCAAATATTTTCAGAAATTATAATATGAAAATAGTGAATACAAATACTCAAGATGTTGGTGGTTAAGGTTAATTCCCAAAATTAACCTTAACATCCTTAATGTTAATCAAATTTATGCTTAATAGTATTTCATGCTTTTTGTTCAAATTTACTAAGCTTGGGAGGAAGATGTAGAAATCATTATACAATAAAATATAGCTTAATAAATTGATCTTTTAAATCTATCTTTTTCGACGCTTTCAAGAGTTTTACCAATTAATTAAAGTTTGATATCATCAAGAAATACTTCAAAAGAAAATATTATTTAATTAGAAGAAGGTACAAACATTTTAAAGGGTAAAAAAAGTACATATTTTCTTTAAAATCATAAAAGGCTGATGAATGGTACCAGGATAAAAAGGTACAAATATTTTAAAACGTAAAAAAAGGTACAATCTTTTTTTAAATCATAAAAAGCTAATGAATGATACGATACACTCATAGGCGTTATATTATGATGAATAATCATACTCATACGCGTAATATTATGATGGATAACCATAGTCATGTGCGTTATATCATGGTGGATAATCATACTCATATGCGTTATATTAGGATGGATAATCATACTCATATGCGTTATATTATGATGGATAACCATAGTCATATGCGTTATATCATGATAGATAATCATACTCATATGTATTATATTATGATGGATAATCATACTCATACGCGTTATATTATGATGGATAACCATAGTCATATGCGTTATATCATGGTGGATAATCATACTCATATGCGTTATATTAAGATGGATAAACTTGTTCATATGCGTTATATCATGATGGATAATCATATTCATTTGCGTTATATCATGATGGATAATCATGATCATATGCGTTATATAATGATGGATAACCATAGTCATATGCGTTATATAATGATGGATAATCATACCCATATGCGTTATATTATGATGGATAATCATACTCATATGCGTTACATTATGATGTACCACTCTGAGAAAGGGTGGGAAGCAGAGCAGTCATTTCGTGATTGCAATAAACTTTTCGATGAGAGCATAATAAGCAGAAGTCGATGTAGGAATTGGTTTGACCGTTTCAAATCTGACAACACTAGCTTGGAAGATAAGCCAGGAAGAGGTCTAACATCGTATTTCGAGTACAGGCACCGTTGGAAGATGTGGAAGGGGACGAAAGCTTGAAAAAATGTCTGATAACTTCAGTGTGGGTCATTCAACTATCCTTCTCCATCTCAATATACTTGAAAAGATAGGAACGAGTTTCTCACGAGTCCAGTGACAACAATTAAACCAACCGATTTTCTTCAACGAAATGAGCAGAGTCCATTTCTGAAGGATCTTGTCTTTTAACCCTAGAATGCTAACCATTCGTCTACTGAATGAATGGTTACGAAATAACTTTGACTATTCTTCTTCTATAACGGTAAATGGATGGTTCTACTCAGCACTTTAATCTGACCTTGGGAACAACAGATGAGGATATTCCATTTCCCCGAAATATTTATTCTTGTAGTATATCCAGAACAATAGTCGTCTCAGAGACGAATGGCTATCTGTCCCGCTAGTATTAAGAAGGTATTTCTGTGTATGTTTGGAGATGTCAAAGCGTTTTCACGGAGAAAATTTGTGGTGTAGGCCAGAAGCTATTCGTGAATTATTGAAAGAATTAAGTGAGGAAGATAATTCTACCTCTGATAAGGAATAGGAAGATGAAAATTTTATTGAAGTTCTTCTTGCTCCATGGATGCAGAAGCGTCTCAACATATCAACTTTGCCCCGATCAACAAAGATTATTATAAGTGAACTTCTAAAATTGAACTTAAACATTCAATGACCTGAACAATTCGAAATTAAAAAAAGAAAAATTGTACATTTTGCCCATATAAAATGCGCATAATGACTCGTAATTTTTGTTTGTTATGTCCAAGAGCAATGTGCGGAGAACATCACGCATATATGCGTAAAGATTGCTTCGAAGATAAATAAATAATATTTTTATCCTACTTGACAATCAAGAGTTATGAAATCATCTGCAGGTAGTATGTTTTTATTTAAATTAGCTCTAAAATTAGATTTAAATACACTTCGTCAAGGAGACGAATGGTTATCATTCTTGTTAGTTTTTTAAAGGTAAACCTTAATGGGATTAAAGATGAATCATGGCATTTCTTCAAAAACTTCAAAAGAAGGAAAGAGTTTCAGCAAAAGGAAAAATGAAGTGCATACACGGGCAATGTATTTGGTTGAACAGAAGCGGAATCATTGGGAAATTATCTTTAACGGGATTTGCTATTGGTGGAATGGCGACAATGAGCATTAACAGTGACGAATTTCAGAGTGAAAGTTAAGCAGTAAATTAACATCAACAGCAATGTCTATCTGGCTCAACTCGATCGCCTTCACGCTATAATCGAGACGAAAAGACCACGCGAAAAGAACTAATCATCTTCCACCATCACGATAAGCACTTGATAATTAGTCACCAACCGAATAATAATTAGCAATATTTGTATTATTAATTTTAAATTTAAGAATATTGAAAATACTATAATATCCATAATTTTAAGTTGATTTAAAAAAAAGACTTTTTTAATTATTGAAAAATGGTTTTAAACTGGTTCAAACCTATCATTGAAGAGATAGATAGCAAATAGCACAAAATGAAATTGCAACTTCTAATTACGGAAATTTCTAATGTTTATTTTATTGCTTCGAATACAAATCACAAATAGAAATGAATGCTGAATTCTTTAATAAATAGTGCTTACAAACCGTCATTAATATTCAATTTCAGAATTTTTTTGTGTCACAAAAAACCAACGCATAATAATTTGTCTATGACTCAAATTTGTGTAACAGTTTTAAATCAAAAATCAAGTCTTGAATAGTGAGTCAAATAAAATTTGATTTAAGCAGGTGATTTCTGCTAAGCTCTCTTCACTGGTTGATAATGTA
Source organism: Argiope argentata (assembly GCA_026289955.1). Taxonomy (NCBI): domain Eukaryota; kingdom Metazoa; phylum Arthropoda; class Arachnida; order Araneae; family Araneidae; genus Argiope; species Argiope argentata. The sequence goes on along the minus strand of JAOUZG010008087.1, from coordinate 2,165,353 downwards.
TTTATATTATTAGTCAGCCAGTTTTTGTGAACTTGACAGCTTAAAAACCTTGCGAGTGTGTGACTTTGGTAAAAAGATTGTAAACCTCTAAAAAAATATGATCATTCAAATGGATAATGTTTTATTTAAAAAAACGCAGATGCCGGTTTCTTACCAGTTCTATAATTTTAATAATATGCATAAAGTGTTTTTAAAGAATTCAAGACATGGGGAATGGACAATTCTACTGGTAATCTTATTCATTTGTAAAGAAAAAAAACTTATTTAGAAATAAAATTTCAAAATAATTTCATTTAACTTGATAATAGATTATTTGACGTTATCGGGTACTTGGGAAATACTAAATATCCGATTATCGGGGTAAAAGGTGAATAATATATCAAAGTAAATATAAGTGCACATAGAAGCATACACATTTAAATTTCATAAATTGACTATATCTTGAAAAACGGTGAAAAATTCAAAATATGGAAAAAGAAAAAAAAATTATGCATTCTACAGTTTTAGATGAAATTAATTCTAGTGGACATTGAATTCATGCATGAATCAGTAAACAACGATTTCATGGTTCAAGCAGCCATCAAAATGTTAAATCCGTAACTCATTATTGAATATAAACTATTCGCCATATTATCCTGATAAAAATAGGTAACAGGTCTTTTTTGTCGGTTCTTTAGATAAAAATTTTGGATAAATGTTTATACCATTCAGTTAAATTGTCATAGTTACTAATGGTTTTTGCCATGGACAAGCTTGCTGATTCATCAGCGAATTTAAGCCGAATGAGCGTCTCTTGTTTGAAGTAGCGCCATCTGGGGCCAAGAGTATGATATGCTGCTCACTCATCACATTCGCTTGCAGAATGTGTGAATGTGCTACCCTTTTTACAGTGGGGCACATTCACACACCTTACAGACAGAATACAGAGTAACAGCCATACCCGAACCGGGACTCGAACCCGGGACTCTCAGATCACTTGGAAGACGCGCTACCCCTATGCCAGGACGCTGGCATTCAGTTAATTGTAATTTTTAATAACTTTGAAGATAAATTTGTTTATGGATGTTTCATATTGGATTGTACTTTAATAATTGCTTCTTAAAGTCTTCTATTTAATTAGCTTTTAGCATAATCTATTTAAATATAATTTTAAAATATATTTTATATTCATTTCTTGATAAGTTTTCTAGTGATACACTGAGTCATTGCTGTTTTGTATCTAAGAGAAATAAAATACTTTGAAACTTGTTGTTTCTAGATACACAAATGATAAAATGGCATTTCTACTCTCTGATAAACATCGACATGAATCACTTTATATATATATATATATATATATATATATATA
>JAOUZG010008087.1:2134964-2163605 GCA_026289955.1 Argiope argentata | reverse complement strand
ATATCAGAGTGCGTTTTATTTCTCTGTGAATGTCACAAGAAAAGTATACAAATTTGAATACTTTTCTTACTCTATTATTTATAACATCAAATATTTTCGGTATCAAAGGCTCTCAACATACTCACAAAGACTCATACTCACAAAGACTGAGGGTAAAAACAAGCATTTTCCTATTATGCACTACAATTCAAGCAGAAGCACTAGCCAAATTATTTTACATCTCATTTTAATACCTGCAACGTCACCTAGTGTGTCATAAAATTAAGTGAACACAGAATGTATGTGCATCATGACACATGTTATATTTCAGCCTATAATAGTTTCAAATTATTTTTCAAAGTCAGAAATCTCTGTAAATGGCTTTTCTCATTATCATATCTTATATGCTTGTAAATTCTGTAAATAGTTTTGTTTTCTTACTGTATATATTTTATTACTTAAAATAAAATTCCCGTAACATGCCCATCAAACCGTGAAGTGACCAGAATGATCACAGATACGAGGGTATGAGACGGCGTTCTGTTCTGTTTAAAGAATTATAAAACCCCATATTACGATGCCAATAAAAAGTTCATCACTTTTTTCTTGCATTACTTGGACATTCATTTCACTGTCTTATCGTATGATCAATGTGGTAGATGGGTGTGTATGACATAGGTCTCATAAATCTGAAAATATTTGAAAATGTAAAACATAATAAATCTTCAAATTGAAATATAATAGCCTTCATATATACATTAAGGATTTAAGTGAACAATATTTACGGATCAATGTTACTGGATTCAACTTACTATTAAACGTGAGCTTTGTGGTAAGTTAAATATAACCAATATAAAATTCAGTTCCATTCATCCTCTATATTAAATTCTAATTATAACTGGAACCTATAAACTAGGAACATAGCAACATTTTTTTTATTTCTATAAATATATTAAATTATAGCCAATGATTCCTTTAAAATGTAAAAACATTTGACTTATGCCACTATAATTTTAACCCATCTATATCTCAATATGTGTTTTATGCCGGTTTTACATTCAGTTAGTTACAAGACGGCGAATGGGCAGTGCATGCGTAGAAAGGGATTCGTTTATGTTTGCTATAATTTCATGAAAGATTCAGAAATTCCATGCGTGGCTATAAATTGTCGTTTTGGCTTCCTTGAATATTTTTTTCATTGTGTATCGTATTAAAATGATGGATATTTACACAAGAAAACAGGGTAAAATTTGGGAAAAAACATAACATAACTAAATTTGAACTATAGAAAATAAAGGCAATTGAAATTTAATAAGACACAATCTCCTATCAGAAATAGCAAAAAATCTCGGAATTAATCTGATAAGTCATCAATTTTTCCCGCCAAAAACACCACAAAATTCTACAAATGCATCCACAGTAAGAATAAATACAATACAGCGGCTTGTAATTGTACCGGCGGATCAATTACTCGCAATCGACTCAACAGTATTTTTTAGCCTTTCTGCGCATGCGCTGTCTATTTGCCGGCTTATAATTGGCTGATTGTAAACCCGGCACTATTATATATCGTTTTAGACTGCTCAATTCTGAAATGAAATTAAAATAAAATTGGAGAAAGCAGAAATTTTATTACATTGCCGTGAATGAAGGTCGCGATACGAACCTGCGACGCTAGGGCCAGTAGCCGAGTAACATGACCGCTATACCAAAAGTATAGTAGATGTTATCCGGCTTATAAGGCTAGCGCCACAATACTCCCCTACCAGTGAGTCGGACGAGAGACGAACAATTTTGAAAGCGCCAAACGTATGACGAGCATATGAGTTCATTGGTGCGTTGAGTGAGTGACGGCTTTGTTTGCCCGTAGATGGAGCAACGACTGTTGCGTAAGGTTGCTTGTCAAGGTCACCAATGTACCGAGTGAAGGTCGCGATACAAATATGCGATGCTAGGGGCGGTAGCTGAGTAACATGACCAATACACCAAAAGTCGACTTCAGTATCGTAGATTTTATCTGAATTATAAGGCTAGCCCCACAACATATCAAAAATAAGATACTGGTTTTAAATTTCATTTATCCATTTTAGCCGAATCCATTTTAGCTGAAACTAATATTGTCTTCAAGACAAAAGACAAATTATAAGTAATTCAAATACTGCATCTTCGAGGTACATCCTTTACACATTTCCAATGCAAGTAATTTATTTTCTTAAAATAGATGCTGAAGCATTCTAATATTTTAAGAATCATAAAATAATAACGAATTTGATAGCTAATATGAAATTTCAAAGATATGATTTCGCCATTTTTTGCTTTACATGCAAATAATAAGTAGCTATTTCAATTTTGAAATTAATGTCTCGAAATACAAATCATCAATTGAAACTCGAACATTGAGAATACTGAATCAATGATCATTTCATTCTGAAAGAAAAGATTCTAATAAATATTTAAAATCCCATCATTTCATTTCAAAAATTGTAAAGAATACTTAACTCCAAATAATTCATAAATATCCAATCAATGAGCTTCTGCCCATGCATTCAGGACAAACAATAATCAATTATTATTTTACGTTCCCATTTTAATTCCCATCAAAATGATACTTCTGACGACTCTTTGAAAGAGTAATTAGTGATTTGGAAACATCAAGTCTGGCTTCCTTTGAAGAATATTCTCCAGACATTAAAGAATTATGCGGTTGAATCGATGAAGATTCTTTTCAAAAACCTATCGATCGATATGGAAATTTTCATTCTCACTGAAAGGAAAGCGAATGAGTGAAAAAACGTTTTATGGACTGGGAGAGAAGTTCTCGTTTCTAAATAAAGGAGAGAAGTAATGAAATACTTAATCACTGTCCATTTCCATATTTTTTTCCTTTTTTTAGGAAAGGTTCAAGCACAAATTAGATAAACACATCAGTGACTCATCGATGAAACAGAAACGAATATTAATGAAAGCATATTTCTTTCTTTCTACTACACGGAACAGGTTTTACATCTAATGCTGTCAGTTCAATATTTAAACATTGTTAAATTAAAAATAATCACTTATCAAAAAATGAAATATACTACAGAAAATTTCAAGTAATCATGTAAGAGCATAATTTTTTAAAAAATCATGTTGTATCCGTACGAGAGAAAAAGAACATCATGTTCTCACAAGACTCATATATCGCAATCACTAACGTTTAGGAAACCTATCCAAGATCTGGGCGTCAGTGGTTCGAGTCCAGGTTAGAACATGACTGTTCTTCTGTGTTTTATCTCTGAGGTGTATGATTGTACCCCCCCCCCCTGTAAAAAGGGGTTGTGCAAGCGAATGTGACACATGAAGTACCTAAATCGTACTCTTGGTTCTAGTGGATGCTACTGATAAACAAGAGACACACCATCGGCTTAAAATAGTTTCCGAGCGTCAGCCCATGGCAAGTGCCATTAGCAATAATAACAACACAGAAAACCCATGGCTTTTGTTCTCATAATATATCCAATTTTAATTTTTTTTCCTTCAGGCCAAGATTTTTTCCCGTCAAACACTAGTTTAAACTGGCTTCAAACAATCAAGCGATTATTAAAATTAATTGATTTAAAAATAACGCAACATGTTTAAATACCTGATTAAATATATTGCAATTAAATGTTAATAAATTTAAACAACAATGCATTCCGCTTTAAAAAAAAGAGTATTGAAAAAAGGGGAAAAATCCGTTTGAAAACGCATTTAAAGTTGGCATTGAAGACAATTGTTGAAATGAAAACATCATAAAATAAGAACATTCTTTCAGATCCCAACATAGTTATAATTTCTAATTTTCATTTCATGTATCTGTAATCTAAAAAAATAATTTTTTAATATACTGGAACCGGAAATATTTGTACTATTTTACAATTATGTATTGCAAACGTATTAGTCAGAATTGCTTCCACATAAAATCTTAAATGATGCCCAAAAGTAATATTGTCTTTGACATAATTTTCTGCTTAGCCCTTACATAATAGAAAAACTCAGTTTAAGAAAGTCACGTGTTATTTACCTTATTCAACAGCCCTCTACTAGCCATTTCTCTCTGCACTAAATCCAACAGGTCGTCGATATCCTTGACCGCTTTTTTTCTCTCTATAGAATTTGGTCCGTATTTGTGACCTGTAATGGATGAAGTCTAAAGTGAAAAAGGAGAAAATTAAATATAGATTTTAACTCCAAATCACTTTAATGTATGATAAATAATGAAAACTATTAAAATATAGAATTGGGAGGGATTAAATTATTTATTAAATTCTAGCTATTAACTAATAAATTCCGAGAAACAGTCTTGTAGTGTCCATAAACAATTAAGAGCAAATATTTGATGCAGACACATGTTTTTTTTATTTTATAAATTATTATTTATTCTGATTTAAAAATAAATATTATTTCTTTAATATTCTTTTAATTGCTAAGCCAAAATCACTAAAGTAAACTAAGATGAAATTTTATTATAATTTAATTTAACATTATTTCAGTAAAATTTTATTATATTACTTCAAAGTATTAATAAAATGTATGGACATTTAAATATTTATTATTGGAAGCTAAAAGGGTCAAATAAAAAAATCCTATAAAATCTTTGTGAAAAATACTATTTCGGTTCAGTACCAATCACACTGCTCACAAACTAAATATTTCGTATTGTTAATTATATCTAGAATGCAAGACATTTTTCAGTTCTGCTATACTTGGGGAATCATTTTGTTTAATTAATCAGTATGTGGTCTAACTCTTACCATAGAAATCCACTGGCTCATAGTAAATCTGTACCAACTGCATTTCATTACTCCCCAATAACTGCAAAGCAGATAATAGAGCTTCTCGTGTATCTTCATTTACCGTGGGCCAAGCGTAACCCACATACTTGTATTTGCGACAAAAGGTAGGTTTTCTACCACGAATTTCAACCTATAATGAAATAATCAAAAATCACTTAAGGAAAATAATAAAACTAAAAATTTATGGCAGGAAATATTTTTAAAAAATATGTACAATGAAAACATAAAGTATGGCTGCTAACCCACATGGCATAAAACCTTCCGAGGACATTCAAGAAACCTCTCTATCCTCCTGAAAATCTCCAATTAGAAAGAGGATTTTGACTGCTCATTAACGCGATATACAGAGAAGGAGGATCTGGGAATAGAATTCATAATATTTCTTATCAAGTGCATTGCAGGAATATTTCAGAATAAGTCTTGAAACACGATGATGAGGTGCCAATATGTCATCTATGGAGCCAGAGGCTTTCACGTCCAGCACCCGATTCCATCGAAGGAGGTCTGGTGCAAACACAGAACCTCCCGAGCACGGGCGAGAAACCTCTCTATCCTCATAAAAAGCTCGAAGGAAAAAGAGGGGTTTTTGTACTAATTATCGTGATATATAGAAAAAAAAATATTCAATTATCTTATTACATAGCAATAAGCCGGCTTTCTGGCACAGAGATAGCGCGTCTTCCTCGTGTTCTTTGTCTTTTCTTCGTGTTTTCGAGTCCTGGTCTGGGCATGGTTGTATACTATCTGTGAGATGTGTGACTCTGTCCCCCCAGTAAAAAGGGGCTGTGCAAGTGACTGTGTGTAGCTAAGTGGTACTCTTGGCCCTAGTTGGCGCTACTTGAAACAAGAGACGCTCCTTTCGGTTTCAAATCTTCTGATACAACCAGCGGAGGCTTGTCCAGGGTAAGTGCCATAAGAAAAAACAACAACATAGCAATGATGGTTCATAATTATGATTGACTTTTTAATTTTTTTTATCTTGCATCACAGCTATTGGTATATTCCTGTAATAATTCTTTATGTTTATATAAGCTATTATATGAATGCTAACATCAATAAATTGAATTTCTTCTATTAAAATATACAATTAATTATATTTTCATGCATAATACTTTATCTTCCTTAAAGGTATGGTTAATGGTAATTTAATAATAATTATAATTATAATCCAAAATGGAAATAGAATTAATAGTATTTCTTATCCATGCGCGTTCGAGAATGTTTCAGGATAAACCTCGGACCTTTGGTTTTCTGGTTCCAAAATGCCGATTTTTGGAATCGGAGATTTTCAAGTGCAACGACCCAGGCACAAATGAAAGCCGTATCGACTAGAACCGATTCCGCTTAAGCAGATCTAGTGCAAGATAAATCCGTCTGGACCAAAACGTCCTCCCCCTATTGTGGAAGATTTGGTAAGGGAGTACCATCTCAGGTGTTGACCTCATCATCTGATCATGGCTCAAAACTATGAAGCTCGTCCCCAAAATAGCCTTAGTGTTGCTTTAAAACGGGATAATATAATTAAACTAAATTAAACTCAAGATAAGCCTTCTTAGATGAGGCCTGAATGCACATTTTAACAATGAACATCTATAAAAGATACATTTGTGAACATTTTAACCACTTAACTGTTTTATTTTCTTTACTATCTGATAAGATGACACCTTCTATTTAAGGAATATTTTCTTATTTTGTATCTAAGAGAATTCTATTGAATTCATGACTTATCTATGCATTCGAAATAATTTCCATATTAAATTATAATCACTATGATTGTTTTATTTTTAAATTACAGCTTTTAAAATTCAAAAAATCGATGCACTTACGGCATACAGGCAAAACTGTTAAATGATTAAAGATATGCTTCTGTAGAAGATACATAAATGATAGTGTTGAACATAAACGTTATTTACAGAATATTAAAGTAACATTTCTGATTGAACTTAAATTATTGGATGGCGATAAGAAATTAAATCATATTCTATACAATAGAATGCGTTACTCATATATATTGATCTGATGAAAACGAATGAAATAATAAATAATGCGAATACCGAACGTAATTCGCACATTTCTTTGATAAGTAGGGCTAAATGATGAAATCTATTTAAATACAGTCCACTGTTTGGTTCAATTATGATGGTTCAGATATTATTAATCGCTATTAGAATTGCTTCAATCCGCAAAGAGATAATTAATCATTTTTCAGCTTTAAAATTACTTTTTTTCAAAAAAATTCATTATTTATGGAAGAAAGAACGTTATTTTCCCATTGATTATAATAATTAACGGATTATAAATATCATTTTAATTAAAATCAAATCACCATTAACAATGCATTCAAGGAAGATAAAATATTATGTATGAAAATATTATTATATAACAAATTTAATGGAAGAAATTAAATTGATTGATGTTAACATTCATATAATAGAAGATATAAACATAAAGAATTATTACAGGAATATACCAATAACTGTGAAGTAAAAAAAAAATTAGAGAGCCAATCATAATTATGAAACATCATTGCTATGTAATAGGATAATTGAAGAATATTAAAAATACTATATTTATGACGCCTCAAATACATATATGCAATCCTCAATATCAAATAGATTATCTATTGAAAAAGAACAAGACAATTTATGAAATAAATTGTCATGAATTTCAGTCTCAGATGAAAAACGCCAGATTTAACTATTTGCAAAATAGAAAATTATTATATCATTTGCAAACCTCTTTACTTATTGCAATAATATTTTTTCCATAATAGTACCTCATCTGATTTTAGTTCAAAAGAAACATTTAATAACGTCATTCTGATTAACATAACCATTAAATTATAAGTAAAAAAAGATTAAAATGAAATATGCATAGCATATTTCACTGCATCATGTCAGAACATCATTTCTTGAACGGCCAAGCACCACGTGTTCACGCAAGTTAAATTATAATTTTTATTCATTTTAATTGTTTCATTGGGTGAATCGCTTTAGTACTGCAAACGATCCAATAAACTTTGCTTCGCATTTATTGTTTTAAAAAAATCACATTTTCTCATTTCATATAATCACATGCTCAATATGACTATTTTCTAGATTTTATTTGTTGTAGGCATTAACTTATTTTTTTTAGTCAGAACTTTTATAAATGCAATGGCAACGCGTTATTAAAACCTGATTTTTTTTTAGATGCTCGTGCAGATAATAAAATTTTTATTTTTCGCCCCCGGAGTTTTGTTGAAGCCAAAACTTCATTCCCTTACATGATAATAAGCATGCATTTAGAAATGATACTGACTCTTTTAATAAAAAATGCAATTACAGTACATTTTAGCTGTATTTTCCATTTGTATCCTTACGATACATTGTAACATGAATGAAAAATATAACAAAATGAAGCAGTTACAATACCCACATTCACCTAAGGCAGTTTTATTCACAGAAAACTGCAGTTTTATTCTAGACAAATTTAGCCGAAAATCAATTTGCCCGAAACTGGAAGTAATTTACTAAACATATCACCTGACATCCGTCCCACCAGTAGAGTGCCGTGCGCAGTCCTTTCTTTTCCGCAGTGATCCACAAAGGTTCCGCACTGTCCCACCAATGGGGAACCGAGGCGGTGTCATTAGGGCCCATTAAGAAGAAGTCACCGAAATGAGGGTCATACATCATGTTCTGCACAAAGCTGTGGCTCTCCGCATAGAGTCCTGAGAAAGGAAAAAGGGAAAAAATGGAGGATGATAACACTCAAAAGATACATTGGGTAATTTAAAATGATAAGATTGTCCTTTAAAAAAATGGTAATTGCTTGATGCTCGGATTTTTATCAAGAACTAGATCTTTCTAGTTACTTCACTTCGGTTACTTCTTAATACTTGAAATACCCTTTGAGACATTTGGTCTTATCAGTGGAGTATCTTCATGATGCTCTCATTAACAATAATATAAAAATGATTTTTTAAATCAATTACTACTTAGATTAACAAAGAAAAATTTATTTTAGTTACTCTTTATTAAATAATCACAATAAATAGAAATACGTATAGAAAAATTACAGAATCATAATATTAAGCGGCAAAATAGAAAGAGAATGTCCTACCAATTTTCCATTCTGCTTTCTATGCATGGTGTTCAATCTCGCAATTCAAGGGATTCCTTTGCCTTAACGACCAGACTATCTCACCCTAACGATTACAATTACTATAAATAATTGATCAAAAAATTATACTAGCATTGAATTACCAACGCCAATTGAGGATTTAAAGCCATATGCGCAAAGCAAAATGCGTTATTTTTCTACATAAGATGGGGTACGCTATACAGATTAAAAATTTCTATATTCTGTTTTATTTTAATTCGAAAGCACTTCAAAATAAATTTTAAAAATTGATTAATTAACAATATTTGATTTTAAATGCATCAAGCTTTATGAAAATAAATATAATCTTTTAAAATAAGCGGTCTAAAACATGTTCTAACCTCATGGGCGTTGGGAAAAAACAAACTGAATTCATTACTTATTTGGAGGCTGGAAATGAAGATTTTTGGTGAGAAAACTAGTTTTCAATTAATTAATAAATGATTAAGTAATTAATATTTGAAAAAATTCGTAATAATATGAAATAACATCCACTACAAGTTTTTAAAGCATTACTTGAACTTGACTGGATGAATAAACAGTATTTTATTAATGATTGAAATTTTGTACGATATATATATATATATATATATATATATATATATATATATATAGGGAGAGTGTGAGCTAATAGTAGGAATTGTAAAACTAGATTCGAATCTTTAGAATATTTATTTTATCATATTGAGATGTTAATTACTTTATGATATTAGGATAGTAATCTTAAGTAAAGCATAGCAAATATTTATTTTATTCTAGTAATAATTAAGCATTAATGCATTTAAGATTATTTTACTTCTTGATATTAGGATTTTATTTTAGCATTATAGCTTAAAATAAAAGAGAAATAGCCATTTAAGGGCACAGTGGATTTTTTTAAAAAAAGATACATTGATTAATATAAAATGATAAGGCTGTTCTTTAAAAAAAAGTAATTGCTTGATGCTAGGATTTTTATCAAGGACTAGATTATTCTACTTATTTTACCTAAGTTAATTCTTATTATTTAGATTGTATTTTAATTTTGAGTCCTTTGAGACATTTGGTCTTATTATTAGAGGATCTTCTGTTGTTGTTGTTTCTTATGGCAATTGCCAGGGACAGGCTCGCTCGCTAAAGTGGGCCACGATTTACGCCTAATCAGCGTCTCTAGTTTTGTATTAGCACCAACTAGGGCCAAGAGTACGACTTTTTGTACTCACTCACACATTCGCTTGCACAGCCTCTTTTTACAGGGGGGGGGGTGTACATTCACACACCTTACAGATAAAACTCAGAAGAACAACCATGCTCGAACCCGGGACGCCCAGATCATGGAGAAGATGCACTACCCATATGGCAAGACTACAGAGAGGGTCCTCTTGATACTCTTATTAAATATTAGCGTCAAATATTAAATTATTTATTTCATCATACTGAGATTGTTGTTACTTTATGATACTGGGATAGTAATCTTAAGTTAATCAAAGCAGTTATTTATTCCTAATCTAATAAAAATTAAGCATGGACGGCGCCCTGGCATAGAGGCAGCGCGTCTTTCCCATGATCTGGGCCTCCCGGTTCGGACATGGATTTTCTTCTTTTTTCTATCTTTAAGATATGTTAATGTGTCGCCCTGTATATAGGGGCTGTGCAAGTAAATGTGACGAGTGAGTAGCAAAAGTCACACTCTTGGGACCAGTTGGCACTACTATAAAGAAGAGAGTATGATTAGGCTTAAATCACTGACTATCTCAATTAGCTTATCTATAGCAAATGGCATAAGAAACAACATTATAACTAATCATTAATTCATTTAAGGTTATTTTATTTCTTGTTACTCGGATTATATTCTAGCAGTGAAGTTAAAATTGAAAGAGAAATGATCATTTAAGGGTCCATCGGATTTTGGAAAAAAATAAGCATTGAGTATTTTAAAATGATTGTCCTTTTAATAATGAAATTGACCTTTTAAAAAATGGTAGTTACTTGATACTTAGAATTTTGTTAAAAACTATATCCTTCTAGTTATTCATTTCTGCTAATTATTCGTACTTGAATCATAATCTAACTTTCAAACTTTTAATGTTCTTCAAACTTGTATTGTTATTAAGCACTGTGTCCTGTAAGAATGTTAGTCTTATCAGTTGTTTTCTTGATACTCTATTATAAATTGGCATCAAATGCTTTTGATATTTACTTCACGATACAGAGATTTTTGTAACATGATGATCTTGGGATTATAATTTATTTATCTGCCTTTCATGATCAGTTTCTTAGCTTAGATTATTTGGATTTTAGGTTGGTTGTTATTAATATAGGATTTATTTCTTTAAAAGCCATTCCATATTCCAATTTCATACGCCTAAAACACATGAATTGAATTAAAACACTTTGCTGTAAATTACAGATTGTGTAAATCACAAAATACGAAATGAAAAGGAAAATCTTACTACTGATTTAATGATTGTAGAAAACATTTGCCGAAATGTTTTGATGCAGAGTTTGAATCCTATCATAACATTTAAAAACATTGTTTCAGATAATGTATCAAATTAAATTAAAAATATTAAAATTAAATGAAACATTGTACAAAACTGAAATTAATATCATAAAATAACTACTCCATTAGTCTTAAGATAATGCAACTCCCCTCCCCCCATTTTATAGGATAATTGTTTGGGAAGAAACGAGCATCAATTTCCGTAAGTAGGTTATAATGATTATGGTTAGAATGAAGAGTATTATATAATTGTAAAATTGCTATCTTTCGGCAAATATTATTACGGAAACTTTTATTTCTACTTTAAAAGTCATTTTTTAACATTTGTGACATACAACCAGGATTGAAGACTAAATAACTAAAATAGTTTTGTAAGATGTGTTGTTCAATTAAGTGAATATTTTAAGGATCTAGAAGCAAATGTTATTTATTTTCCTCAAAATGATATCCAAATAGATTTAAATACCTTTGAAATTTTCCAGATTTCTGAAGAAATTAAATTAAATTTATATTAAAGATTTCGATTAAACATTAAGAAGAAACAGAAAAGGCATTTTATATTTCAAACTCTCTAAGATAGTTAAAAATCTATTTGAGCTTGAAAAAATCATGAGATTCTTTTATGAAAATAAAGTAAATAAAATATTTCTAAAAAATTGGAATTTAATTGGAATAACAAAAGTTGCACAATTTTGTTACAAATAAATTTATGTTGGTTTATAAGGAAAAATAATAGATCAGAGTGCCCTGAAATATTTAGAAATGATATATATATATATATATATATATTTTTTTGTAATGCTATATATATATATATATATATATATATATATATATATATATATATATATGACTTTTTTAAAATAATATTTCAGTATACTCTTCACACTTGGATAGCATATTTGCCACATCAAATGTTAGCATGGAGATAAAATAGCATGAATCAAATAAAATGTTTTATAGCTTATGTAAACATCATTTCCGAAGTTTATATTTTTAAAAGTCTGTCTGAAACATTATTATATGAAAACATCCAAAACATTTTGCAGAATATATTTTATTTCCCTCCCCAGCAGACAAATTGCGTCAGTTTCCTCATTTCTTTTCTATAAATATACAATGGAGTAAATTCTAACAACAAAGAGCTGGTATGGGGAAAAAAACCTCTAAGCCTGTTTATATGTCTGAAGATGAAATTTAATCAAATAATAACACCTTATTGAAATTGTAAATCTCTCTCGCTTTATGTTTATGAAGTAAACTTCAAGAATGTTGTTTATCATGAATATCGGACTTTATAAGATGTGAGCCAAAAATATTTTAGAGACTAATAGGCAAAATTAGTATTTTACTAAATTTGAAAAACTCTACATGGTATGGCTTCGAATACACCGAATTTTTACTTTATCAATATAACAAAAATATTTGCTAATGAACTCACTCATCAAAATTGATACAAATTATTCTTATGTGGTGAAAGCAGGGCAACATCCTCTGGACACAAGTAATTACTTTTGTCTTGGGGCTATGTTACTCTACCAATTACGGTTACCAATCCTAACGATGCGAGTACGAGCCTAACCATTCGCACCGAATAGTAACCCGTGACCGCAAATTTGAAACCTTCGTACAGTTGTTGTGGCACCCTCTACAGGCAGTAAAAGTCGTCAGGGGCATTAGAAACAACATCTAAACACTACCACTAATTCACACACGCTTGCCATATCGTTAATCTCCCCACCGACTTACTGGTGGCAGAATATGTGGTGAAAGCTTCATAAGCCTGATAACATCCTCCGGAGATGCTACGTTCAGTGTTGGTAGGGTTTTCCGCTGTACACAAGAAGACGATCATCCGGGCACGAGTAATTATTTTTCTCTAGCGCTTATGTTACTCGGCTATCAATCCTGAAGTTGCGAGTCTGGCTCTAACCATTCAATCATAACCTTATAATTGTAATACTTTACAGAACCAACGAAACGCGCTCTCACAAATGAAATCAAAACCACAAATTCCTGACAGAAGCCACAGATTTCTGATTGTACAATGCTTCTTTATATTCTTATACTTGTCAAGCAGATGTTTAAAATTTTATTTGTCAATTTATTTCCTTCTTAATTAGTAATCTCTATATATTTTACAAGCATCTTATGGCCTCAGAAATGTAAGGAGGTTGCATTTATAAACGTCAACATTTCTCTATGCGTTCAATTCATTGTCACCATTTGTTTTTAGGTATTCTTGTTTCCTTCAATTAACTATAACTTCGCTAAAGTAGCTTTTGACTCCGATGGGTTTTTCTGTGAAAATTCCTGGGCGGATTGTCGTTTCCTTCTTTTTCCTCATCCTCTCAATCCATTTTGTCCTCATCCAACTGGTTAGATAACTCAGCGTTATAAGCACTGGAGGAAAGGGAGCGCAGGATTATGTTATGTACCTAAGGGATGTTCATGATTTATGGTAACACTGTACATGATTGACTTGTACATGATTGAGGGTTTTTCATTCATGGTACTACTGAAGACTATCATTTTCTCAGCAAGACTATGGCAAGTCAACTGCATCTGTAACAGAAATTCGATATTTATTCGCGATAGAAGGACAGCACAAAAAAGTCACATACTTGAGACACATCCAGACATATTTCAGCATCCATAACCTAAATCATAAATAGCCGCCATTCAGTATAATCAAAATAAAGCTCTTAGAGAATAGATTGGAGATCTAATGTGTTCTCAACTGATTGAAGTTTTGACAAATGCTGTATATGAATGACAGAAAACATTCGCTTTGAGAGCAGCTGTCAAGGGCAATAGACAACAGGAGTTATGGTCTAAGTATCAATTTCCTATGATATCAGGAAAAGTCTAGCCTCTATCCCTTGAACCTTAATAGCAAATTAGTTCTTCAAACTGGAGATCAAATATATTGCTCAGCCAATTGTGAACACTAGTCAAGAGGATTTCATAAATTAAGATGACTGATTTCGATCGAATTGCTGTCATCTATGAACATGATATCTTTATATTATCTCTGTCTGAGAAATTATCGTATCTTACTCCAATCTAGTATGTAAAAAAGAGGCTGGCTTCTTGGTATAAGGGCAGCGCGTTTTTAACATTATTTGGGCGTCCCGGGTTTGAATTCCGGTTTATGTATGATTGTTCTTTTGTATATTATTGTTGATACTTATGACACATGCCTATGGACAAGCCCCCTGCTGTATACAGCAGAAGGTTTCAACCAAAAGGAGCATCTTTGTTTTTGAAATAGCGCCCAATAGGGCCAAGAGTACATCTTAGCTACACACTCACCACATTTGCTTACACAGCCCCTTTTCACAGGGGGGGGGGGCATATTCACACATCTTACAAATAGCACACAGAAGAACAACCATGCCCAAGCCGGGACTCTCAGAACACGAGGAAGACGCTATATTTCTGTGCCAGAAAGTTGGCGTTCTTCCGTATTCAATCTGTGAGGTTGTGAATGAGTTTCCATCTAAAGAGGGGTTGTGCAAGCAAACAAGACGCATGATGTATCTACGTCGTACTCTTGGCCCTAATTGGCACTACTATTAGGCTTAACCCGCAGAAAGATAACATATCACTGATCTAGTAAAGTGTCATAAGTCACAACACAACAAAACGTAAACAGGATTGTCTTTATGGCAAATCTATTGGCTCCATAACTATCACGGAGATTGATTAACCACATGCAAAATACACATAACTTTATTTTTCGAAACTACATAAGTGCGTCTAAAAAGCCCAATGCATAAAGTATTTGTTTATATTCATTTATTATCAGGCAAATATATTTACTACGCTGTCATATTTTAAATGCTTTTATCATAAATACTACGGCATTTGATCTTGCAACTTCAATTAATCTAATGCATTAATGCTTAATTTTTAATGCTACTACACAAATGAATAAATATTTTTTTCTCCAAACTACTTTCTTCTTGTCGTTGAAATGTCCTTTCTCACTTATGAATAATTTTGTAATTAATTATTTTTTGTCTGTTCTTGTGAATGACAACATTTATCGAGATTTTGTTATAAACTAAATTAGTAAAGCGTTGGTGCTGTTAAAAATGCTTATACATGCAATTGATGTCTTCTTGTTTAATTATTTTTTAGCATATATTGACTAGAAAAATTATGAGGAATTATTTCTAAATTCTATTATAAATAAATTTTTCCTCGTTTGAGCTTTATTGTGTAAAAAGAAAATTTATGAGTTGCTTGTCTTTATCTTTAACAGCAAACAGTGCTTGGAGCGTTATAATCAAATGCTTACAAAAGCAGAACTTTATGCATTTTGAAAGGTAATTTACTTTGATAATTTAATATTTGAAAAGGGGAAATGCAGAATTAAGCGAGGCTGTAATTCAAGCATAATGCTTACTAATCCAAAATTGAATCACTTCAGGAGAATTAAATTAATGCGCTTAGCAGTTTTAAAAACTGCTTAAATATTCATTATTTGTTTCTATTTGCATAGAAGATAGGCACGATTTGGTGTCTGAAGAATAAAAACAACTTATTATTTTATTTTATTTTTTTAACTTTTAATACGATAGTCAAGAAACGCGTTTTATGCGAAATAAAATTCGGTTTTGTGACGTTCAACTTTACTTAGATGTTTTCTTTGTTATTAATTTATTCATGCACATAAAAAATTGTAAGGGCTGCTTAATGTAATTTTGCAGAATACATTTTATTTTAAATATTTATAGGCCTTTAACCGCTTTTTCAACGCTACTTTGATAATGAATTGATTTTTTTTCTTTCATGGATGTTTGAAAACTATTTTGAAAACTAAAGTCAACTAATCATCAATATTTGATGATTAATAAACTTTTGAATCACCGTTTGAAGATGAATTTAAACTTCTGTCTTAGAATAATATTGATATTTACAATAAATAATATTGATATTTATTTGGATGCAATTCTTTCGTTTTCTTGTACAGGGTGGTAATTAAATAACTTTTCTTGATTGGCTTCATCTATAACTAAAATGAATGAAGAAAATGAAACCATATTTCGTATACAGATGATGAAAGTCATTAGTTCCGCAAGAAAAAAATTAGTACCAAAAGTTTTCAATAGAAGAAATATTGATGCTGTTGCCAAATTAGGAAATTTGCATATTGAGTTGGATTAGGAAAATGCTCAGTAAGTGCATGACAGCATAGCCATGTATTCTTTGTAAAAGGGGAAGAGCAAACGACTTGCTCGTTCTCGACTCTTTATATATCCTTGGCTGTTAAAGAATGTTTAATATGGGTCCTAACTAATCTCAGCGGGTTTTACTGATTCTGCAGGTAAAATTACCAATGTGTTTCATTACTAGATAGTGTAATGCCGTGGCTATTCTAAAGCAAATTCGAGCCCTTTATAACCTTCATGAAATTTTAATGCTTGCTGTAGCTCTGAGAAAAATGATTTAAAACTTCGATGCAGTAATACATTTTCTGGCCAAAAGTATATCAACACCCAGTGGTATGGAATTGCAGCATACTGACATATTAATTTGATGTTGGTTCTCTATTTGCATCGATGACAGCCTTTGCAAGTCTGAGCGACTTTCCATGTCTTTGATAGGTGTTAGAGAGAACTGACTTCGTGGTATCCTTCATCGAAGAAGTGAGTGCTTACATTGAGGATGATCGATTAGGTTGGCTAAATAATCTGAACTCTATTTCACCCCAAAAGTGTTCTATGAGATTTGAGCTCTAAGAAGGTCAGTCCAATTTTTTAATACTCATTTTGTCAAATGACGTCTGTGCAAGCCTCGATGTGTGAATAGAGCAGTTCTTCTGCACGAAGAGAAATGGGCCTTCCCTAAAATATTTCCTTAGAGTTGGTAATGCAGCATTGTTCAGAATGTTCACATACGTCTCAGAGTTCATGTTTCCAACCACAGGAACTAACAAACTCAGACCAAACCACAAGAAATACCATCATACCATTATGCTTCCACCACCAAATTTAAGAATTGGAGCAATGAAATCACTAAAGTAGTGTTCACCAAGCATCCGCCAAAGCTTATACGCATCTATCCGACTGCGAAATTGTAAGGCTAGATTCATCACTCCAAAGAACAACTGTCCGTGGATCCACAGTTCAATAACGGTGAGATCTGCACCATTGAATCGATGTTTCACATTCTTTGGAATGATGTTCGGCTGCACAACCATAGAATCCCAAGTTTGACAGTCCTGCTGCTACACTAACGTCTGATAACCTTTGGAACTACTGAGACATTTTCAACTACGAGGACATGCGAGATTGTTTTCTCTCCTTTTCAGAGTTCTGCGGCTGAATTAACCAGGTCCTTTCGGCCTACCATTTTGTTTTTCTGCAGTTTCACTATATTGACGTTTCCGCTTCATAATTACATCATTCAGATTGGACTTAGGCATCTGTAGAATATCCTTAATATCACGAACTGATTTCCCACAAATGTGACATCCCACTGTATTGTCACGGTCAAACTCATTAAGCTCCTTTGGCTTACTCGTGGCCTCACAAACGCATAAATACCACCTGACCAATCACTAATAACGCTTTTATAGCTTTCGATTAGCATTAAATTGGGTCACCCACCAGTACCAGTTTTTTAAGGGGTGTTCGGATACTTTTGGCCAGTGTAGATGCTCCTCTAACAGTTTTCGACGTCATAGTACTGTTAACTATTATTCGTGATTAATTGCATTATATGGAGCACTACCTAATGTCAGAGAGCTTCGTTGTAAAGAATTATTTTACAGAGAACAATGTAATGCGGTATCTGGTTTTAAGCAAATGTGTTGGTTTTATGATCGAAAAAATGAAATGGGCTGAAATATAATCTAAACAGACAGTTAAACATAATTGTGTTGGTGGTGGTGAGGTTTCTTATGGCGTCATTCACAAGCTTGCTGAGGTAGTCAACGATTTAAACGTAGTAAGCGTCTCTTGTTTTGTAGTAGCGCCAACTAGTGCCAAGAGTACGACTTTTTGTTACTCACTCCTCACATTCTCTTGCACACATTCATACACCTTAAAGATAGAACACAGAAGACCCGTACCCAGGACGTCTAGATCCAGGGGGTAGACATGCTATCTCTATGCTAGAACACCGGCACATGTAGTTATAGAGAACGTCACACATCATATGTAATATGTTATACACAGGTCAGCATATACGAAAGTTTGCACGGCGTCAAGGAAACCTTGATATAGATGAATAAAAGATTTTTTTCTCTTACTTTCAAGAATTCATTCATAATTGAACCCCCCCCCCGTTCTTTATTGTCTGTACTCCTACAATCAACTTTTGGTACGAATTATTTTTCTGCGGAATTTGTCTTTCCATGTCTTCGTGTGATTTTATTTAGTTCTTTAGTTTTAGGTGCGAATTCTGCCACGGAAATTTATTTTATGGCCAACCTGTATTAATGTCATCAGAAGCAAATTTTGTATTATTTCCTAACATGCAAATAGCATTGATTTACTTTTAAATATGTATGTAGCAGCAGCTAATCTAGCAGTTTTCTTTTTCTTTAATGTACATGTTGTGTCACTGATTACGTCAAGATAATTATATGATTATTTCGTGCCTAAATTGTCAGATGAGCGTTCAACGGTGAGTAGATAAGATGTGCCTCTAACTTCATTTCCCTTTTATGTGCGTTTTTATATGACTGTTAAGTAATATTTTGTCCATGTATTAGCCTCTAGTGTTCCTCTACATGAAACGCCTAGTTTCGATCACTTCTAAAATCTTTATGTTCAACTATAAATGGAAATAAATATAAGAATCATTTTTAACTTTCTTTTTTTAAAATAATGGATAACAACTTAAATAAAACTGATTCTTATTTTTCAATTAGAACATTCTATTTAAAATCTCATTTTTTTGAGGGAATATTATTAATAATTTTTCTAAAACAAATAATTGATAGAAAAACAATCGAATAGATATTTTTTACTGTATCTTAAATTATTAATTCTATATATTTTTAAAAATTTTCATGGAGATAGATTACATATGATAGTTTAAAAAATTAGGTATTCTATTAATTGGAACATAGCTCAGAAAATACTATTCGAACAGACGCTATACTGTATTCATTTGCTGTTCCCCTTTTTTCTTGAGAAATGAATTGAGCTCAAAAAATAATATTTGGGAGGGTCAGAATACTTGGAAAGGACCAACTCTTACTGAGTCTGAAGTTTTGTGACTTTTTGTTCTTCCTCATCTATATACTTTGCAATTTTTCCTCAGGTATGCACTGAATTTCCTTCTCTTTATTTTGAGTATCGATAACGTTTGTTTTACCTAATAGTTTAAATATTTTTAATCATATATATTTTAATTTTTTTTTTATATATATATATATATATATATATATATAAAACTTATTTTTTATTTTAAATGTAACAATAGATGTGTTTTGTAAATTAATTGTATTAAAATGGCACTAAGTGATTAACTAAGATTTTCTTAAAATACCTAAAATCCCTCAAACGTTGTCCTTCAATAACGAATTGAGCACGCCTTCTTATGGTTAACCTTTGTTCATGCTACATCTGCAACATATGTATAACGTAATACTTTCTATATTCAAATTCTAAAGTTTTTATTCATTTTCGTGTTTCACTGCAATGCTCATTTTGTTGCATTTTCCTAAGCCATAGTAGCGTATTGTTCAAAGTGAGGAAACACCGCCAAATCAAAACAATAAATACCGTCTTTTTGAAATTTAACTTGTCTATTCTTGCAGGCCTACGTACAAATGTTTTCTTGTAACTTTAAAATTTAAATAGTAATACTTTGCAAAAGTTTAATTTTTATGTGGTTTCTTAATAAATATATGCTAAGTATTAAGTTATAAGTACTCAATAATTATAATTCATATTAAGTTTAACCCATTAACAGCTGGTGTAATGTTGACGTAACGGTCAAAATAAATGAAATGACGTATGAAAATTTAATGGCCGAACAAATTTTATATAAACTGCTATTTTTAAGGGATTAAAAACGAAGAATATTTCTGTAAAACATCATTTTGAATTATTGTTATATACTCCCAAATTAATATATACTAACGTTTGTATAAAAATAAATTCATTCATTTTAGTTTCGGAGGTTAATGGGTTAAGCTATCATAGTTGAACTCCCTACAAACTAGTATTACGAGTAATATAAAACTCCTATATTATTTAATTTTTGACGATAAACAAAATCAATCAACATTACAAAAGTTTTGTTAATTTCCATCCCATTTTAATCTGCAGAAAAAGAAATAAAGTACTCAGTATTTTTCCCATTAAGGAGTTAATTTGGATTTGTTTCATGTTCCAATTAAAATTTTCTAACGTTTTGTAAAAATGGGAAATAATTAACACCGGTTTGTTTGATCTCATACTACTGAGAATAGAGACATTTGATTTGAGGACAACGGTAATTTTAAAACAGAACCAGAGCAAAATTGGCCTCAAATCGCATCCTCTTTTGCTAGGGCGAACGGTGAACAATTCTTTGAACACTGATGGTCATAAACGGTTTTGATCAGAGGTTATCCCTTTTCTCGAATAATTCTGCGATCAATTTTGAAAAAAAATCCAATCTTTTATTCTTTCTTTTTTTGCGTTTAGTTTCAAGGATATTGTAGATTGATAAATCTTTTTTGGTCTAGAGATAATCAAAAAGTGAAAAGGTTTTGATGATTAATTGTCCATGTCATTAATTATATTCCGGATTAATCTAATAATAAAACAATTCTCTAAGGTTGTAAGTCATTAAAACATAATAAGCTCTGTAAATATTTTTTTTAAAAAAAAAGAGTAAAAAACACAAGTTTGTTACGTTTCAACAAGCCAACACACCAGATATTGAATGGAAATCTGACTATTAAATTAATATTTATAACCGTGAATCTAGAGAAAAGAAATAAAATGAGCAACAAAATATCCATAAAATTATTGTCTAAGTTTGAATTCATTTACTGCTAAATGTAATGAATGAATAGAAAATAAATTCTTTGTGCGCTATAGATGGCTTGGAAAAAGGAATTTCACAAGCAAAAAGAGATAAATCAAATATCGGATAGCAGAGATTGTGATATTGACAGAAAAGTAAACGTTTTTTTTTAATTATAATATTTTTTATTAAAGCGAAATTTTTTGATGAAAATGCATATGTAACAATGACTGGTATGCAGCAAAAAATTCACAGGAAAAATTTATTTACTAATTCACTTAGAACCCTCTCCTTGACCTATTTGCAACATTTTCAGTTTGCTGATTAAATTTGTGTACAATATATTGCATCAGTATTTTTGGTGCCTTTTGTTCTTGTACGCAGAATTTACCCTAGTTAATTTCACAATCTTCGTGTGACTTTTAGTTTATTCCATTTCTCCAATACAGAAGAAATACAAACATATTTAAAATGCAGAAAATATTTCTAATAAGCGAGAAAGTTAATTTTGGGCTATGGTAATATTTTGATACAGAGGGATCAAATAAGAAGATAGAATAACATACAAATCTTTAATTTACAGTCTCATATATGTACACGAAAATAACTTGTTCTCATATGAGTTAATATTATTTACAAAATTTTCACAACAGTTGAAAGTTAATCATGAAATAGCCCCTAGCTAACTGGACGTTAACTTAAACGACTACTCATGGAGGGCCGTTCCAGAAATCCACCGATCATCATCAGGTGGATCTTAATACAGAGTCACGCGGAGCTGCTCACAAAATCAGGAACACTTTCTTCTAACAGCGACGTCTCTTCGAACTTCTCCTTTAATGAATTTCTCTGTTATCCTCCCTTCTCTCAAAGTATAAAGCATTGTATTTCCACCAGATCCCTGCTTGTTATTTTTTTATTGGAGAACATAAGTTTCTTATCACCGGTTAGGTGTACAATAATGCTTCCTCATTGGTTGCCATTCGATCGTGGGAATGTCTTTGATTCATCTTTGTAGTTGTTAGTTGTCCATTCTCGAACACAATTTAATTATATTGAATACACAGCTAACAAAGGCTACAGTTCTCCTGACTTTGATCTTGAAATAAATTGGTTGCTCTTGATTGATCGTTTCACGAAAATGTGAGGAGTCCCTTCGTAGTGGGAAAAAATTATTATCCGGGTGTTTGACGTTCTTTACCTTGGAAAATATGATGGATCTCTTTGAAACTACGAAATACACATAATTGGTTCTTTATCTGGATACAGCAAAAGACCAGACACAATGACTCTAATGATGAAGAGTATTTCCATATGACGATCATCGGGCTATTAATGATGTGTGACTCTGTAATTTTCCATTATCGAGCACATTTTAATTATATTCAATTCGCAGCTAACAAAGGCTACAGTTCTCCTGACTTCGAGACTGAATGGGATTGGCTGCTGGTGACTGATCGTTTCTTGAAAACATGAGGAGTCTCTTCATAATGGGAAAAAATTTTATCTGGTTGTTTGATATTCTTTAACCTTGAAAATATGATGGATTTCTTTTAAACAACGAAACACACATAAGTAGTCCTTTATCGGGATGCAACAAATAACCAGACACAATGACTCTACTAATGAAGAGTATTTCCATATGACAGTCATCAGACGATTAACGATGTGCGGGAATGTCTTTCAACGATTCATCTCTGTAGTTTTTCATTGTTGAACACATTTTAATTATATTCAATTCGCAGCTAACAAAGGCTAAGGCTCTCCTGACTTCGAGACTGAATGAAATTGGTTGCCGGTGATTGATCGTTGAAGAGAACATGAGGAGAAAATGAGGAGGACATGATCGTTGAGGAACATGAGAAACATGAGGAATCTCTTCAAAATGAGGAAAAATTATCTGAGTATTTGATGTTCTTTACCCTTGAAAATATGATGGATTTCTTTGAAACATGGGAATACGCATAATTGGTCCTTTATCTGGATACAGCAAATGACCAGACTCAATGACATTACTAATAAATAAGATTCCCATATGACAGTGATCTGGCATTCGGCTATGTGTGGAGAAACAGATGAACTTATCTGGACGAAATGTCATTCACCATGTGAGGGAAAAAAAGGGAAATTTAACACTATATTTCATAGTCGTTTGCTCGAGAATAAATTATGAATTAAAAAATAGTTTCTTTTATTTCTGTGACTTTCTTTTAAATAGATTTAAAAATGTCTTGAATAAAAATATCAATCGCATGTAAAAATAAGAAGAAAAAAACTAATTCAATAAGTCTGCACTAGGCATTTTTAAATGTCCGAATTCGAAGTTTATTTCCCAACTGCATTATGTCGAGAAACAAAGCTGTAAAGATAAAATAAAAGTTCATACTTCCATTCTTCTCTTTCTTGACATTCTATATCCTACTTCTCTATTCTGACATCTCTATCTTCCCTTCTTTTTAAAGGAGTCTTGCGAAGTGTCCTTCATAAAGTCTAGAGCTTTTAAATTCTTTTGTCTTTCGAAATTGGTGGTCGTAACACGAATTGGCCTTCTTTACGATTCGACAATGATATACTCCGTTCTAGATAGGGGAATTCAGGACACATTTCCAGAAAACCCGAAGGGATATGAAAAAAAGGCAGAGTTGCTCCCTGAAACGGTAGAGTGAAAAGCTTTTGGGGAACCCGGGTGAATCGATTCCCTCCAGGGATTTGCCAGGCAATGTAGATTTACTGGCACTTTCGGGGATTTTAAATGTTTATCCCGTTCTGTCCTTTAGGTGAGGTTATCATCTTCTCAGAGTTGATAATGAATTTTCAAGCATAAAATTCAATGATAAAGGATATTAAGATAAATTGTTTTTTCACCATTAATGCACAATTTGTTATATTGTTAGAAAATGTTCAAAATACTTAGTTTGTTTGAAAATTTAAATAAATAATATAAAATTCCTTAAATATCGCCTATTCAAAATTGGATATAAAATTAATATAGTACAGTGTGTTTCAAAAGTACTCATGTTAGGCTTTGGGAAACTCGGAATAAATATGAATATAATAATGAGCATAGTTTCTGTATTACACGATGCTTATGTCAGATTATTATTATATATAGGGGATTTATATGTCGAATTATATAAAGCAAATATTTCGTACGACATTTATATCTAATAATTTTGCATTCAATTTATGCGTATATTTTTATTTGTAAATTTAAATAATAGAAAGAGATACAAAATAGAAAATAATATTTGTATCCAACTTCGAAATAGAATATAATATTTGATTTAAAAAAAAATGCATGGCAGCTAAACCAACTTGTAAAAATATGATATATATTAAGAAATACTTAACAATTTAGTTTGCTTAATTTAGTTTAAAAATTGCTTCTTTATTACATTTGCTGGCTTAATTATAATATCTTTATAGTATCCTTACCTTTAAATATAGTTTCCTTACCATTAATTATGGTATCCTTACCGTTAATTATAGTTTCCTTATACTATTGTTTTCATACTTTTGTAACTTAATGATGTGATTGTATTATATATTTTTGATTAAAATCCCTTCTCTTACCTAATATTTTGATAAAAGGACCCTGATATTTCGAAATGCCTTTTATAATAAAAATAAATTATTTTTATTGTATTTTTCTACTTTTAAAACAATAAGTACTCTCGACATATCTTACGAATAAGTAATATAAGTGTGCGATTAAGTATTAAAAGCCTATTAGCTTGCAGTCATTGGTAGTTATTGTTTGTTATTATCGCTAGTATGTAGTCATACAAGCACAAAAACATTGAATATGTATTTCATTACAGAAGAACATTGAATATGTATTTCATCGCACAAGAACACTGAATATGTAATTCATTGCAAAAACTTTATGTATAGCTAAATTGTTTCTGTAAAACCACATAACAAATCTCATTTGTTTCAGAAATTTCGTCTTCCAACTATCCCGTATGCATGCTCTTGGAAATCCAGACGAGCAGATACTAAATACTATATGGGTTCCGAATTGGATGGGTAACTATAATTTAAATATCAAATCTCTTTATAAAATATCCACATATGTCTCTTCATTTTCTAGTTAATATATTAACTTAATTCGGACAGTCGGACAGATGAACATCTTCCGAATGAATTTTGTGCAGTCTTTAATCGTTATTAACAAATTTGGATAAGAGATTACATAGCAAATTTCATCCGTCTAGCTCAAAGTCTTTTGAGCTATCGTATACACAGAGAGATAGGCAAGTACAATGCTTTTTTTGGTATTCGGAGAGTAGTAAAATTTGAAGAATCGGCAAAATCTGTAGTTCGATTTTTTTAAACTGTTTTTATGAATTCTTTTTCTACTATCCGTTCATCACTACTTAATATTTATAAAAAAATTAATGTGATGTTTTCATTTTTTTGTAACTACAAGTAATATAAAAACAATTTTTTAAAATCAATTCCTACTTTAGATAGTAGGAAATTTTTTATTTTAGCTACTTTTTATGTTTGTTTTTCTCGTGTTCCGCTTCACAAAGGAAGAAGGGGCGCAGCAGCTTCTGAGGGTAAGGACCTATGAGCATTCGAATAACAATCACGTTTGACGCAGTACCCTGTGATACAACTCTCGACATGGAGAACTTTACGACCAGATTCGAAATCACAACACAAGAGATGCAATTTCAGAGGTTTATAAAATGGTCTAATAGCTTTTAATTGTGAATTACTTACATTACTATTCCCAAACCTTAAAAAAGAATATTATTTGTCACTTGCTTAGCATTTATATGGTTAATGGTAAAAGTAATAAATTTTTCACGATTTCAGGGAAAACAAAAGCAGGTTAGTAAAAATGTGTATCCTGAAAATTTGATATAAAATTCTATTGAGTTTTAGTAAAATAAAAATAAATAAATAAATGAAAACGTATAGATGACTATGACAAATATTTTAAATTTCGTTAATCAAACGATGTATATTAAACTTAATGATAACATATAAGAGTCTCTAAATTAATTTCAATGAAATCAGATATGGTAAATAGTATCTTATTTTATCAGATTTGGTAAATAATAACTCTTAATGAAGTGCTCCACAATGAAGAAAGATATTAATGGTTTGACCCACTTAACCAAAGTGGACACAGAACCACATGGAGTAACATTTTCCTCAGAATGAAGGTAATTAATAAAAGATATTAATTATCTGGATGAAAGAGAAATTATAACAATGTTTTATTTTATTCATAATTTTCTCGCAAATATGCTGCCTTTATTAAGCCTCTTAGCTAACAAAGAAAATTGACGGATATAAAGATTTAGCTCTATTCATCAGTCTTTGTGATACTTTAGTTTACTGTTTGTATCAAATATACAATAATAAAAAGATTAAAATGAAATCTACTATGCATATTTCTATGTATCATGCCAGATACTAATTTCTTGAATCATTTCTTGATCATAATTCCAAGCACTACGTGCTCTTTCAAGTTAAATTATATTTTTATTCATTTTAATTGTTTCATTGAATGAGTCACTTTAATACTGTAAACGGTCAAAAAAGCTTTGTCTCGCATTTATTGTTTAAATAAAAACATCATTTTTTCTATTTATTACATTTCACATGATCACGTGCTCAAAATGACATTTTTCTAAGTTTTATTTGCTGTAGTCAATTAACTTTTTATTTTTAAAAAAATCAGAGATTAGGTAAATGCAATGATAACGCTTTAGTAAAAGCTGATTTTCTGAGATGCTCGTGTAGATAATTTTTTTTTTCACCTACGGATTTTTGTTGCCCCCATAAACCTCATCCCAAAAACAACATCATGTTCTGACATGATAAAAAGGATTATCTTTGAAGGTATGGCTCCATAGATTTATTACTGAAGAATAAAAATTTGGCACCTGCGAGCAACGTTTTTTAAATTATTATTTGAAACACTTATAAATTTGCTTCTAGTTAAAAGAAGATAAAATATCGTTTAAATAAAACACTTTGGTTTAGTTTATTTGTATTAACATTTCGTTTTAAGGTTGAAGCCATATTGATATACTAATGTCATATTGATATACTATGCTAATTTTGGGACGGGCCTCGCAGTTTTGATCCACAGTCAGACGACGAGGACGCAAGTTGATATAATAATCATCTGCCCTCCAAGCTTCCACAACACAACATTGGAAGGAAGTTTGGCCCTAACGGAATTAGAATTTGTCTGATAGGCTTACACGACGATTTTTAAGTGGAATCGTAATTCAAACCTGAACCCCTACGCGACCACTCACCACCAGACAACCACGATCTATAAACCATTTCAGTTCTCAGCTCTATTAGCACAAGATAATATACGATACCGATATCCCTACAATATTGTTCGAGAAGTTTCTGAAATTCTACCAATATTGGTGGATATTGTAACAATATCATTTTGTATTGTGTACTAACAAGGTGAGGAGGAAAATAAATATGATATTGACTATTTTTAATCGTTCCTAATATAAAGCTAGTTAAAATTCTTTTTATAATCAATTTAAAGATATTTTTCCTTTGAAAGTCAGTTATTATATCCGCTTTTAAACATAGGGCATTTTTTGCTACCCTTCCGGTAAAAAAAAAATTATAAAAATAATAAAAAAAAACCTATTGTCGCATAAGCTTCGATGTGAATAAAAACTAAAGGTTTGGAACAAAAAGATTTTAATTTAAATTCAACTAATGGTAATAAACAAGTAAAATAAAAATAATTTTTTTAAACAAATTCCGAAAATCAATAAGTATTAGGAATTTTTTTATTTTAGTTGCTTTTTATTAAATAATTACAATAGTTTTGCTCCTGTTCCCCTTTACAACGGAAGGAGGGTTGTTGTAGCTTCTGAGAGTATGGATCCCTGAGCACCTGAAAAATGATCACCTTAGACTCAGAATTCACAAGGGTATTACTCCCGACATGGAGGACTTTGCGACCAGGTTCGAACTCGCAGAGCAAGGGACATGAATCCAACGCTCTACCAACCAGGATAGCCAAAATCTAATAATTACACCTACTATAAAGGCGAGAAAATTAGTTTTTGATTAATTAATAAAACATTAATGAATTAATAAAAATTAATTACGTAATAATTGAAAAAAACTGTATTAAAATGAAATGTCATCCACAACAAGTTTAAAAAATTTTACTTGAACTTGTGTGGATGAATAAAAAGTATTTTATTAACGACTGAAAATTTGAACAAGGTATAT
>JAOUZG010008087.1:2114076-2134564 GCA_026289955.1 Argiope argentata | reverse complement strand
ATAGATATAGATAGATAGATAGATAGATAGATAGATAGATAGATAGATAGATAGATAGATAGATAGATAGATAGATAGATAGATAGATATAGGGAGAGTGTGAGCTAATAGTAGGAATTGAAGAATAATTGAGAGGGGGTTTCTGCATTATCATAAGTAATATGTTATATTATCATATATAAATGAAATTTGAAATTTAATAATGAAAGAGAAGTTGAAATTCTGAAAGAACTTATATTGCAAGAGTTTTTCCATTAATATTTATAGAATATTTCACACTGTGAACTTGAAACTTGTATAGAATTGTCATTTTAGCCATCGAAATATATCTGCAATTAAAATTTCTTTAGTTTGTCTGAGACATAATATTATAGTGTCTGTTTCAATGAATTTAAGTGACTGACATTGCATGGTGAAAGGACAGTTTCATGATTTATAAAGACAAATAAATTACCAATGTCGATGTTCACTTCAGATAGCGAAGAGACATTCTCCAAATCTTTAGAAACTTTCTAAGACAGAAATCTTTAAAACAGTTCAATTTCTTGCCCAATGGCAATGGCATTTGGAAGGAAAGTGAATGTCGAATCAAAACTCTTCCGATTTCGTAATTAATCGCGAGAAGATCCAATTAGTCAAAAGTCAAACGTCGAATTTCTGATAGTAAAAAGTTGTTCGGCTGAATTGGGGAAATCGAAATCCCTTCTTTGAAAAGGGGCTGAGAATTTAGAGTTTTAGTTGTTCTGAAGACACTTGGGAATGTAATATACTCGATTACTGAAGCATCTGTGCCTGCAAATCTTATGACCTTTAGAATAATTTTCATTTAGCTTATTTTCAAATCAAAACAAGAAAACGAAGATGTACGAGTTAAGCATTTAGAATCCCAATACCTGGAATTTCAATATAAATACAATAAATTTTAATTTAGATTTTCCAATTTTTCCATTTCTGTTTAAGGAATCTTTTCAAATATAAGCAAGTAATGTATCAAACTGTAGAGTGACCATTATAGAGAAAACAATTACAGAGCATAATTAAGTAGGTAAAATGTAATTAAAATAACTGCAGTAGATAAAAAGAGTTTTAAATTAGAATTCCGGTTCATTCCCTTTCTCTTTGATAAATTTTGTTTTTTTTAAAGCTTAATTTCTATGTGTATGAAGCTTATAGCGTATTAAACAGTTGAGTAACAATTATTTGAATTTTTTTTATTATGTGCCACATGGTGGTGTTTTGGAAATGAGGTTTTTTGGCGTCAACAAACATGCGTGGAACAATGAATAAATCATAAATGCTTCGTCCTAAGCTTTCTCCCGATAAATATCTTAAATGAAAAAAATTATGTAAATTTTTATTTCAGATATTAATCAGATTTACCTGTGATAAATTCCTGTAAAATTGATCAAGATAAATGTGCGTTTACTTTAGCTTCTTCAACATTTAAAAGCATTCATAGATTATTCAAGGAAAGAAAAAAAAAGAGTAAAATTTGTTTAATATTTTTGACATCAAATGATGAAAAAAAAATGGGAAATTAAAGTTTTTACTTTATATAACTAGTTCAAACCGGATAGAACTGGTTTACACTGAAATGTTCCAGAAATTTCTACATTTTGTCACTTTTGACTTTCGCTCGCTCTTCAAACTTATAAAATATATTATTTAAACATTTGTGACGTCAAATGATGAAAACGATTGAAGAATAAAAGTTTTTTTTTACTTTATATTACTAGTTCAAACTGGATAGAACTAGTTCAGACAGTTCTACTTTATATAACAGTTCCGGATAGAACTAGTTCAGACGATGATACGAGGTTGGAATAAGGTCCCGATTTATTGGATATAACAGGCGATATCAATTGACCAGAAGATGATGGTTATCCTTTAGGGTAACAGAACCGATTTTTTAAAAATAAATAAATAAAATTTATTTTTAAAAAATGTGGTGCATGATACATTAAAATATGCATAGCAGATTTAATTTAATTTTTTTTAATATTACAATTTTTTTCTTTGTATACCTATTCTGTATGGATTTAAAAAAAGAAATGTAAAAGTAAAAGGTAAATGATATTTTATATCTTTTATATCAAAAAGGGTTCATAATTATGATGAGCAAGTGGAAATTATTACTGTAAGAAGCTCATTTACAGAAATAAACAATATCTAGAATGAAACTATCAGAAAACTTTTTTATCATCAGCTTGACAGCTCGAGTTCAGCAGTTCTAATCTGTAGAATTTGCTCTTTTTTGTATACTTACTGGAAATTAGAGTCTTTCTTGTTTAGAAATTATCTCCTAAAGTTTTTTAGTATTTGAATATGAAATTTTTTCTTTCATTAGTAATTTCTTCTGAGGTCAACAAACAGATAAAGATATTTTACGATCAACTCTTTCGTTTATGAACATATACCTACAAATGAAATTCAAAAATATAAAAGTTGTGAGAAATTTTTTCCACACAGAATTAATTCAAAACCAAAAACTCTAAAAAAAATTTTGTTATCATGTCAGAACATGATGTTGTTTTTAGGATGAGAGTTTTGGCGTCAGCAAAATTCCGTAAGCAAAAAATTTTTTAAAAAATCCGTAGGTGAAAAATAAAAATGTTATCATCTGAACTAGCATCGCAACAAATCAGCTTTTAATAACCCGTTTACATCGCGTTTACAAAAGCTCTCATTTTAAAAAAATAGGTGAATGACTACAGCAAATAAAACCTAGAAAAATGTCACTTTGAGCACGCGATTATATGAAATGAAATAAACAGGAAGTGAGGTATTTTTTTAAACAATAGATGCGAGACAAAGCCTTTTTTTGGATTGTTTGCAATATCAAAGTGACTCATTCAATGAAACCATTAAAATGAATAAAAATATCAGTTAGCTTGCACGAGCACGTGGTGCTTGGCCGTTCAAGAAATAATGTTCTGGTGTGTTAAATTGAAATATGCATGGCAGATCTCATTTTAATCTTTTTATTTGCAATCTGCTTAGCACTTATGTAGATGAAGAAAAATGCAGTGAATTTTTCACGACTGCATCAAAAACGAAAGGAAACTACTAAAAAAGCATATCATGAAGACTTGACCTAAAAATCTACAAAGCTTTAGTGATAGGAAAAATACAATTAAGTACAAACATATAAATGGCATAGGGAAATATTTTTTTAAAAAAATGATTTAATCATACGGTTGTATTAATTTTAATGATAACATATTTATGTCTCAACAATCATTTCAGTAACAATCAGTTATACTTCTTCTAACGAAAATGATCCACAGTGAAGAAAGATATTATTAATGGATTGACCTACTTAACCAAAATGGATAATGACCCAGTAAGAGGAACATTTTTCTCGGAATAAGAGTAATTAATAAAAGATATTAATTATCTGTATCAAAGAAAAATTATTACAATGTTTTATTTTATTCATAGTTTTCTCGAAAAATATGCTAGCTTTATTAACTTTCTTAGTTGATAAAAGGATTTGGGTGGAAATAAATAATCAACTCATTTCATCATTCACCATCAAGGGGTCTCAGTTTACAAAAATACAATAATTAAAGAAAATACCATTTGTTAAAATGGGAGGGGAGCTGGTGTAAATTTTATTTAATTAATTAATTTAATTAATTAAAAATTAAATTAATTAAAAAAATTTATTATCGGACTCATAAATTAAATTAAATTAAATTAATTAAAATTATTAATTAAAGAAGAATTAAAATTAAAAAAATATTATAGGATTAATTTAAAAAAATTATTATCGGATTCGTTTTTTGATATTAAGATTACTTATAAATTTTCTTCGAGATCAATTAAAATAAAAACTCATTAAAATAAACCATGTTAAATCTCTTTCCCAATTTGCACAAGATTTTCCCATGATATTGTTCGTTTTTTTTTGGATGTCATCTAATATCTCAAATATTTTGTATTAATTTTGTTTTGTAATTTGTGCTGATTCGGTGAAAAAGATAATATATAGGATATTGACTATTTAAATATTCTTAAATACAATGTTATTTAAAATCATTTTATGTCTATTTAAATAGATTTTTTCTTATAACATTAGTTATTATGTTAGCATTTCAACATAGGACAGTTTATGTTAATTTTTTTAAATAAAAGTATTTGCTATATACATGCAACTATGATATAAATAAATCAAAACCTTTCATCGAAATTATTTTCATTTAAATACAAATCTGTAAATACATTTATCTGTTAAATTTTCTTTTCTAATTCAATGTTATGGAAAATACCTTTTATAACCAATTTAAAGAAATTTTCTATTTTTGAAAGTTAGTTATTGTGGCAATCTTTCAACATTTGGTGCTTTTCATTATTTTTGGATTTAAGTTTTAGTTATATGAAATTTTTATGTAAAAAAAATAAAAATACTTTAGAAACAATATTATTTTAATTTAAATACAACTTAATAAATACATTTATCTGTTAAATAGGCTTCTCACATATAACGTTATTTGAAATCTTTTTGTAACCAATTTAAATAATGTTTTTCCTTAAAAATAACATTATACAAACCTTTCAAAGTGGAAAAATGTTCGATATTTTTTTAAAAAATATTTGAATATTTCAATAATATTTTTATAAATATTTAGGTAACTTTGATTCAAATAATGCACTTATTTTCAACTTCATTCTAAGAAATACAATATTGTTTTATTTTTTAACAAATGTAAAAAATATATTTTATTATTAATCGTTATTGTTATTTTATTGTAATTCAAATTATTTCATTCTACTTAAAATTATTTTATTGCAAAGAATTTCATACTGTAAAGAAATTATTCAAATTTAACTGCAAATCTATAAGAATATTCATCTTCTAAATTGTGATGAATAATTAAATGTTATTTCTTCAATCATCATAAAAGAAATTTCGAATTTTATAAAAAATATTAGGAAAATCAAATTTAACATTCAAAACGGATTAATACTGTAAATGATTTTTCATTAATATTGATAAAATATTTCCTGAAATAAACATGAAACTAAATCATACAACTAAGATTTTAAGACATTACAGTCATCGAGATACATCTGTAATTAAAATTTCTTCATTTTACCTGAGACATTCAATTATAGTATCTGTTTTAATGAATTTGAATGACTGACTTTGCATGGTCAAAGGACAGCTCGATGATTTGGTAAGGCAAATAAATTACTAAAGTCAATGTTCACTTCAAACAGAAAAGAGCCCTTCTCCAAATCTTTCGAAACTTTCTACCAAGCGTGAATGACATGAAGCCTTAAAACAATTCAGCTTCTTGCCCAAGGGCAATGTCAATTGGGAGGAAAGAGGATGTAGAATCAAAACTCCTCCGATTTCGTGATTAATCTCGAGGAGATTCAATTAGTCAAAAGTCAAATGTCGGATGCCTGGGAAGAAAAAGTTGTTGTATCGAATTTGAAAATCTGAAACGTTTTCTTTAAAAAGTTACTGAGATTTGGAAGTTTCAGTTGTTTTTCAGACATACTGGAATGAAGTATATTCAATTAGTGAAGCGTCAGTATCTGTAACCCTTAGGAGTTTTGGAATCATTTCCATTTAATTCACTTTTCCATTTAAAATAAGGAAAATAAAATGTAAAAAACTTTAAATGCTTAGAAGTATAATACATAAAATTTCAGTACAAAAAAAAATAATCTTAATTTAGAATTTCTAACTTATTTCCATTTGAAGAATCCCGTTTCCAAGTCTAAAAAGCATGAAATATATTAAACTATAGTGTAAAATTATCGAGAATAGAATTAAGTAGGTAAATTTTAATTCATAGAATTACAGTAGATGAAATTACAATACAAATAAAAAAATATTTAAATTAGAATTTCATTATTCCATTTCTGTTTGAGGAATCATGATCTAGAATTTTTTATCTTCCAAATTCTATGTTCGATTGTCTTCTATTCTTTAATTTTCATGTTTTAATCACTAATATTTGTTCATCCATTTATCAAATTTAAAGACTTCAGAAACAAAAATATTTTTCCTTATTAAAGATGTAAGAAAACTTTTAACTATAAAGAATGCAGTTAAAAATTGATATTAACGTTTCGGGTATATTTTTAAGAGAATTTATACGACAAAAATATTTTTTCTCTATGCTTCTTTGTTAGAAATATTGCTTTGCTTCTTTTTGATGGATTATTTATCTTCTTTGGAGTTAATGCAAAAATTTAAAAGTTTACTTAATAAGTTACTTACTTCATCTTCATTTTAATATGTGAAAGTATATAAAGAAAATAATCATTGTTGTCTTTGGCCTGCGATAGAAAAATAATTTTAGCATTTACTTTTCTGCAAAGATTTGCATAATTAATTTCAAGAAAACCTAGTTTTAGATTTTAATAAAAGTCAAAAAAAATTCTAAAAGTAAAACTAAGTTAGTATTTTTATGTCAATGAATATTTTTATTTCCACTCTTATTAAATAATAAAAATTGAATAAATTGTAATAGTAAAATATGATATTACTATATATATATATATATATATATATATATATATATATATATATATTTAAACAATTTTAAAAGAGGTAAATATAATAAATTGCCAGTCCCGTTTTTAAGTTCCTTAACTGCACTTAAGTTTTAACACCTGTCTTTACCATTCATCAATTATTTAAAACTTCTGATATAAAGTACTCTAGTTATTATAAAAAGAAATAAATCAGATTTCCTATTCTCACGCTCTTATAATAAACAAACACGAAAGTTTTACTTTTAATGACTCTTTTTGAAGAAATGATGTTGTATTGATTATCACAATTCACACATTAAGAGTTCAAAGGAATTAGGAGTAGTGAAGAAAAGTAAATGTTAGCTAGAAAGATAAAAGATTACTTATCTTTTTTCTTAGTCTTTCAATAACCTGAACTTCATCCATTTGCCATGATCATTTTCCCACATCTTCTTTGAAATTATAGCGAGCTCATGTTCTTTTCACTTTTCTTTATTTTTTTATGGAAAATTAGGTTTTATTGCGCGACCATTTCAGAAGGTCGGATGATGTAATGATTTTCACATACAAGCTGTGTAAAATCTTTTTATTGTTTCATACAAAAGAAAATCGAATCTAATGCACCTCAATACTAAAGTATCACAATTATTTCTATTTTCTATATTGAATACTATTCTGCACATCCATTAACCATAATTATTTTCAGAGGAAAAAAGACCGTAATGTTTTTTTTCGGAAAGGAGAGAAAATCATTAGGCTTAGCTAATACACATGTTTTTCAATAATATACTGGATACAATTCTTCATTAATAGTTTCTTCTAGATTAAATTAATGTAAGTACTATAGCTTGATGAAGATGAAAACTTTTGTGATTTAATACTTTCAAAAATAGAAATAGGATGAAAATTGTTTGATTGTTTAATTTTATTTACTTAGAAAATTAAATTAAAAAATAATGACGTTTACTAAAATATATTTACAGATTTTAAGTACTATTCTCATGAGTGATTTTTTTTACTACCTTAGATGTAAAAAAAGATAAATTAATAATTGAATAATATCAGTAGAAATAAAAAAAGTTGCTATATCTAGATGTCTAAAAGAACGAAAGGTCAATGATTATGTTCCTAAAAGAATTGTAATTAGAGTTACATAATTCCACATATTGATAATATTATTGCAGGAAACGGAAACAATTGTTTGTTTTATTGTTAATGCAAAATTATAATAAATAAGAATAATAATTCTGTGAATATTTGTTTCTCGTTAGTAAAAAGTTGGGAATGAAAGGCCATATTTTGCATCGATTCAATTAAATTTCATTACACTGCGATTTCGTTTTAAATACAAATGAAAATATTTTCTTAGTAAAAAAGAAATAAAATTAAAGCAAATTATTCAATTGATTATCAATTGGACTTTAAAGATCAATATATAAACAAACGTCATTCTTATCATTTTCCCTCTCAGAGAGTTTTTTTTAAAATTTTAAAAGCGAGTTTATTATTGTAATATTAGCTACATTATAAAATAATTTATTTTTAATCTATAAATATTAATATGAGGAATTATTATTTATTTATTAATTTTTGCGATTAACAAATGTAACGAATTCTAAAGTATCGTACATTTTAAATAAATATGAAACAGAGGAATTTTCCACGCAGTTAAATTTTATAAAAATTAGGACTTGAAACAATTATAATTATAAAAATTAAAAGACTTTTTTTTTAAAAATAACAAAAACATTTCTCAATAAATTTTTTTACTGATAAATGCATCATACTTAGCAGCGAAAAAAAAATATTAAATTTCTTCTTTTTTTCAACCAATAACATCTCGATTATGAAAATTTATAAAACGAGAACTCTCTAAAGGCTTGAACTATGATATAAGACAAGTATGTCAATAGGAAAAATGTTGAAAAAAATAATTGAATGAATTATATAAATCTGTTGAAAAATTTGATAATTTTTCAACAGATTTAATTTTTAAGGTAGATAAAGGAAAAGGTCAATGGGAACAACTTTTCCTTGGGTTATAGCCATATTTTTGCGTTTTTAAAGTTTTAAATATATTTTTTGGCAAACTTTAATTATACAGAAATACAGAAAAGAAAAAATATGCAGAAAAGAAACGGCAAGAAAGTATTTTATGGCCTGGGAAACAAAATAAGAATTCACTGGATAGATAACGGGTCTCCTAGTTTCAAATGCATAGGGGAAATTCTTGTTATACTTTCTGTTCAATGGTCAAACCTTTTCTACTTTCTGACATGTTTCAGTAACATTTAAAAGTAGAGAAAGAAAATGTTGGTTCAAAATTCTATCTGACAGGTGAAGTATTGCTTTCTTTCTAGTTTCTTTACATATAAAATTTCTGGTCCTTTTAAACATGTATGGTTCCAAACTTGTAATCTCTGTTTGCATGAGATCAAAACGTATCATTGCTATGCTTTACATTTATTGCAAATTAAACTTAAATTTCATTTTAATTAAATAATTTTATGTGTAGTATAAACGAAATTTTTAAATTTTCTTTATTTTGAAAATGTGCTTAAAAACAATATTATCTAAGAAGTTAAAGAAAAAATAATTTGCTGTTACTGAATTAAATTGCTATAAGTTGCAGAAAAGGAAGAAGAAAATGAATGAAATACTTTTTCATACAGAGTAATACAAAAATCTGAAGACTTTATTAAATACTGGCTAAAAAGTAAGATGATTTTTTGTTCATTTATGTGGGGACAATTATTTTTTCAAATAAAATATCTTAAACGGTAATTTCCTTACATTATATAGATTTTCTAGAGAAAAAAAATGAATAATAAAACATAATACCGTATAGTAGTTTTTGAGAAATTTATTTATTATCATTAATTTAGATTTCAACTTGAAATTCATTTATATGGAATCCTAAAATTATATTTTAAAATTTCTTTTAAGTGACAACGTTCATGAGAAACAAATAATTAAAAAAATAATGAATTCTCATTTGACGAAATACAAATCTATAAGCTTTATCTAGTTTATAGATTTGAAGTGAATGAAAAATCCAAGACAAAACCTGAAAAAAACTAAGCAAGTTATCTATATCAATAATACAGATACAGCGTGTGTTTCCATTGTAACGTTTTCCCATTTTCCTTACAATTTAATTGGTATTTTAGCCTGATGTGACGTCATCCAATATCCCATACGTGATTAAGGGCATACTGATCTCCAGGTGTGGCTCTTTTTCCCTAGTAAGAACACTGTGTCAGGCCATTTGTAATATACATAACATAACACCATCCTGTACCACCGGTGCCTATAATGCTATCTAACCATTTGGATGAGCACAAGATGGTATAAAGAGAGAGAAAAAATTGTTAAAGGAAAAAAAAGACGATACAGCACTCAGGGATTTCCTGAGAGAATGCCATCGGTGTTAAATCTTACACGAATCTATTCTATTTTTAATGAAGTTATAACTGGATAGAAGGGACAAAAATACTGAAACAAATGGTGATTATGGATTGAATTTACAGGGTAATTAGATAACCAACTGAAAAGGAGGTGGGGGGAATAGACAAATTAAATTGTGAAAATATGTATGGCAAATAAACAATCACTATAAAGTCAGAAATACGTAGCGTCCATCTGTGTCTTAGGGTCTTGATTTTCATCATGAGATCTGCAATTTTGAGGGATTTTTTAAGTTATAATTTTGGTTGATTTTCACAGAGGAAATTCCAGTCTCAACTATTGTAGGTCTTGAAGATGTCTTGATATTTATGAATGTGGTTTACTATGGAGTAGATTTTGCCGCGTGAAAGGGTATTCGATGCAACTCTCCTGTGCCATTCTTCTTCCAGACTTCTTTCTGGCTTCCTCATGTGCCATGAGAAAGTGAGTAGGCATTCTGTGGCATAGTGAATTAGAGATTCTATTTCCCCACAGCTACAGTAAGAAGAGTTGTCTAGATGCAATTTGTGTAGGTATGTCGGGATAGGATAGGATAGTGGGGTTTAATGGCACAAGAGCCAAGTTTGGCCATACTGCGCCAATCATATGGTTAAAGAGTAGATGCATTTATATGTAAAATTCTGTTGAGCGAAACACTGAATAAAAAATTACAGCAAATTGATGTGTTAAATAAAATTATAAAATCCAATTGCTTTTAAAAATTTAAAAAGATTTCTGTGGGGACGTTCCCCTATGAGCATTTGCATGTCCACTGTAGAAGCACAAAAAAATTACAAACGAAAACTATCAAAGCTAGGACACTCAGTTAAAATATGAAAAACAGTTAAAATGACTTGGCATCTAGTGCAGAAAGGAGCTCTATCGCCGAATAAAAGATGTTTATGTGTTAAACGAGTGTGACCAATGCGGAGTCGAGTCAATTTGACTTCAAGCTCTCGCACTGGAGAAGCAGTCCATAATGAAATTGTGGGTCTGATAAAATGTAGTTTGTTATTACTTTGGCGATCCCATGTTTCCTGCCATATAGCATGAATACGACGAGTAAAAGAATTCTTCGCATCGTAAAAGGGTACCTCACGCTGCATATACAAAGACGCTGTTTTCGCAGCGTTGTCCGCTTGGGCATTTCCTCTTATCCCAATATGACTCGGAACCTAGGAGAATAAAATTTCATAGTCTCTATTTTTCAAAATTTTAAAGAGATCCAAGATTTCCAATGCGATGGGATGAATTGGATCACGTAAACGAGAGAGTATTTTTAAAGAACTCATGCTGTCGGTGTAAATACAAAATTTGCGCTCATTAGAGAGAGAAATTGTTTCAAGTGCATAGAGAATTGCCATTAATTCAGCGGATAAAACTGAAAAGGATGTATGAAAACGATAACTAATTGTTTCTGTATTAAAAATGATACCACACCCGACATGACCATCTGATTTGGAACCATCTGTGATAATAGGTTTATGAGTGGAATACTGACAGCGATGAGAACTAAAAAGTTTTTGAAAAATCACTGGAGCCGTTGTTGTCGGGAATGGGCCGTGTCCAGTGAAGTAAAGGACATCCCATGTGTTCCAGTTGGCAGCGTGGAGAGAAACTTTCGATATTATGTTATATGTGGATCGACATGTTTCGCCTTCTTCCCATTCCTTTTGCCATCTTGCCATCATATCGGTTTGGAGGATGTTCTTCAGATGAGATCTTGGAAGTTTCTTTATATTCCGATCTTCATTAGCAGTAGCCGAGAGTTTTGATATATGCAGGATATGGGACGCAGATTTGGTCCTCGCTGCTGTACATAGATTTATCATGTCTTCAAAGGGGAAGAACGTCAAGCCATTGAGATGATAAACGTTTTCTCTTATGAAGAGACTCCTCAAATTATCAAGAATAGATCAATCACCAGCAACCGTTGTCATTAAGTATCGAACCCAGGTGGAATAACAAGTGTTCGAGATGGGGCAATTACGTAGATGGATTCTTAACAGAATCTCCTACGACCCAGTGGAAACCACTGAGGAAATATTGCTGAGCAACTATTGAGTGATAGGAAACTCCAGTTCACCAATGAGAAATTTGATCGATAAGGAGAGAAGTGAGAGGCTCCGAATTAGATTTTTCAGAGATGTCGGAGTCCGAATAAGTTGTTCTTGAATTTTTTGAAAAGCTCCTTTTGATTCAGGCTTCTGTGTTACGATCCACAAAATAAATATTGGTGAATTTCTGGAGTCTACCTGGGGGAGATATTTACAGCTAATAACCTAAAGGTTTTGGTAGGGGCCTTTTGGTGCCTAATTCCCTGAATTTATCCAAGAACTATTTTGTGATTTAACTGTTATCGATATCTATAAATAATATTAACCCCCATATAAATAACTTGTTCTTTTTGGAACGTGTGTCTCTGTGAATAAAAGAATTGTTTTGTAACTCTACCCTCTCATTTGATTGGTCTGA
Organism: Argiope argentata; assembly: GCA_026289955.1. Lineage (NCBI taxonomy): Eukaryota > Metazoa > Arthropoda > Arachnida > Araneae > Araneidae > Argiope > Argiope argentata. The sequence continues at coordinate 2,122,147 of JAOUZG010008087.1, read as the reverse complement.
ATCAAGATATTTCATCAAATGTTGGCGCTTAGTATACTATATCATTGGATCTAGAAAAATAAATTTTTTATACTTATTTAAGTAAATTGTTAAAACACTAAGAGGGAGATGCCGTCTTACAGACGTTGCTCAAAGAAATAGCTGAAATATTTTTAAAATTATCCGCTGAAACAGGTTGAAAAAGGGCATGCGTAATAAAAGTCATAAAACAGAAAGCGTCAGATAAATTCGTTCGATTGAGCTAAATATAGAATAGAGGTGACCGAAAGTCCATTAGAGGTCTGACAGACCGTACCTACCCATTCTAGGGTTATTAATAACCGAAAATCAAATATTTGTTTTAGACGAGTTTTTTTTTTTCAATTTGAAACAAAAATTTGTTACTAAGTCCCATTCAAAGTTTGATGTAAGTCATTTTGTTTTTGAACTTATCTATGTCTTATCTTATCTTATCTTATCTTATATATGTCTCTGAATGTACAAATTTATAGTATAAATGCTAAATATGTGAAAAGAATCTTATCTATCTAGCTCTTTTACGATTCGAAATTATCGTTTTAGATTATATCAGATAGATGGACCTACTCTGAAAGAATGTCATTCAAAATTTAATATAAATCCACAAACTTTGTACAAAGATGATATGCCAAATCTATCTGTCTATCATCTATCTGTCTTATCTATCTGTCTCAAAGCCTTTTTGAATGATCTTTGTCACAGACAGGCGAATGAACCTTTTCCAAAAAAATGTATTTTTATGACTCAGCAAGGTCGGAAATCAAAAATTCGTCAATAATTTAAACTCGAGTTTACTATACTTTCTATGGACATTATTTCTGACAAACCAGGCACTATCAATAGTAGCCAGTGTTAAAAATTTTACATGCAAATTTTCTCTATAACCAAGCATGAAAAATATGCATATATATTTAAAAAGATTTATGCGCATGTAATTTCCTAAAATATCCTTGTATAATAAATAGCAGCATACAAAGAGTCTCTTTAAATGATTGGGGTTTCAACTCCAATATTAATCTTCCCTCAAACGTAGCATTAACGGGTTAATGCGTTGCAATATTCAGCTGGAAAATGCCGCTAAACGAATCTCTAGATTCATAGCAGGTAAGCGGCCCGGAAAATGAGTGCACAGAAAAGCCAGATTAAAATCCTCGCCTCACTTGTTGAAACGTTCCCACTGAAATATTCCGAGCTCGAAGATTCCTTTTCAAGGATTCATTTGAGACCCGACAAGATTATTAATTTAAAACCTAGCGTTCGGAGATCTGTGAATGCATTAATTAAATGCTTTCTTGTTGTGCTCGGACATTAATCCAGAAGAGCTCTTCGTGTTTAGAATTAAGTACTTTAAAGCGTGTGCTCTTCATAGTTATCAGATTCTTTAGCAGTTTATATAATGCCTTTCACAGCTCCCGTTAAAATCATAAAAATTAATAACAGTATTTTACTTTATATATTTACACCAAGAAAATATTCTAGATGTAGAGAATTGTGTAATAATTGTTGATTGAATATATTTTTTAATATAAATATATACTAAATAGTATTTTTAATGCCGATTTATGTAAGGAATACGAACTAAGAATGTCAAATTCTACGTCATGATTTTTAACACGTTTTCATTCCATTATTATGTCAGGATATGATGTTGTTTTGGGGATGAGGTTTTTGGCGTCAACAAAAATCTGTTAGCAAAATATAAAACTTTTGTTATCTACATAAGCATCTCAAAATTCAACTTTTAATAACGCATTGCCATCACATTTACAAAAGCTCAGATTTAAAAATAATAATTTCATTACTAGAGCAAATAAAACCAAGAAAATGTCATTTTGAGGACGTAATTATAGGAAATGTGATTTTTTTAAACATTAAATGCAAGACAAAGTTCCTTGGATCGTTTGCAATACTAAAGTGACTCATTCAATGAAACAATTAAAATTAGTTAAAATATAATTAAACTCTCATGAGCGCGTGGTGCTTGGCCCTTCAAGAAATTTTGTTCTGACATGATGCATTGAAATATTCATAGCAGATTTCATTTGGATCTTTTTTTCTTTTTGATACATTTTGAAATCTATTTTCAAATCTTCTCTCTAGCTAGTGATTTGAATCAGACCTACATAAAAATGCAATATTAACTAGTTTTCTTCTTTATTCGTGTTTGAGCTATTTTCCTCTAACATAACTCATTGGAAAATTAGTTTTAGAATCAAATGTACAATTTTAAAACCCTGACACATAAGAACAAAAACAAAGAAAATTAATTAAACAAACAATTGATGAAGTATATATTTAAATTATATTAAAAAATATTAAATAATTTGTCCTAGGAAACATAAAGATTGGCGTGAAAATGGGTGTTTTTTTTTGTTTCTTATGTGACGATTATTGATTAATTTTTATTTTTAATACTGTTATGTTCTAAATTCTCGCTGTATACAATAGTAATAACCTAATAACCTATATAAATTGTGCGATCTCGCATGAAATTGAACAACAGTGGCTATTTAGGATAAAATTGTTAAATAGTACCATATAATATAGACAAAAATGTTGAATAATAACATATAATATCGAACAGGACCATATAATACAGACAAAATTGTTGAATAATACCATATAATATAGACGAATGCCTGTATACCTGTTGTAAGAGAGAGATGTATACAGTATGCAGAGACAGCATTGCAATATGACATTAAAAGTTTCTACAATAGGTAGTTTATCTTACAATATTTAGATGCTTATAAACATTCGAGGGGTAAAGATTAAATGAAGAATTCTGAAATGACACGAAACTTTTTTAGTAAAATTTCAAAAATGTAAATTCTGATGGTAAAACTAATTAATCTAAGAAAGGAAAAAAATCAATAAAGTCCAAAATTGTAATGTTAAATGAAGTCTACAAATCACATTTTGTATATCACTTATTCAAAAAATGATATATCTGTAATGATATTCAAATCATAGCAATTTTTTCTTAGCAAGTTTATCTAAGAGCGTGCTTTCTAAAAGGAAAAAAACCCCTTAAAGTTCCAAATGTGTATGAAAATCAGAGAGAAATATACTAATATTGCAAAACAGATTATGTGGGATATGTCGATTTTATTTCTTTACATTAGTACAATATTTTTAGAATATTGGCCTTTGTTGCCTTCTTTTACATGGATTTCTTCATTTTTGCAACCGATTCGAATTGAGAAACGAATGTGTTGAGTAATGCAGCATACCTGTGACGTAATTGACTAAGAAGATTTTCTTTTTGTATAACTTTCCATTCCGTAAGATCAATGGCCAAATATCCTTGTATTAAACTCTCTGGGCCTTTCCAAATATAGTAAAAATTTTCAAAGATAGAACTTTGCAATTTTGTATAAAATTTAGAAGGAATTATTAACTATATTCAATATATTGTCAAGAAGACTGAATTAAAGACACGGATAGCTAGAAACAATCGCGTTTATTAGCACCAAGAAACTCGCCGGAGAACAGAACGAAGAACAGAGCAGAACTCGGCTTTTATACATCCGGAGAACATTCGAGAATCATCTCTCTCGAATGGTAAAGAATGTTCTAGAATCATCTCGATTTTGGAGAGATAATCAGATCAATTTTAAATCAAAATTCCAGTCTTTGGATAAAATGCGCTGGCTGGGAATCGAACCAGGGACCAAAGGATTTACAGTCCAATGCTCTGCCAATGGAGCCATGGTGAATCAAAACAATCTTTCTTTTTGCGGCATTATTATATTATTATATTAAATAATGTGATATAAAAAATACTCAGCAGCAATTTGTGTAACCTGGTACGGTAAGAAAAGATGAAATTCAAATTTGGTATGACAATTCTATATAATAGGTAGTCCATCTCGTAATGTTTAAATGCCTATATATGTATTCCCTCTTATTTGTATGATTAAAAGCCGTAAATTCTCGTATTGGACTCTCTAGAACCTTCAAAATATAATACTTAATCTTAACCTTAACCATTTATTCCAACTAACCCGAAAACATCTAGATAAATCAGAGTGACCGGACCGCCGAGACAGGTACACTAAAGGGAACTATAAATTCTAAGGGCCATCACCGACCATGGTACAACCTTTCCAGTGGAAATTACGACCCTTCATCAATAGGAGGAAGCCGACCCCCACCCTTCCTGGGGCACATGGCGATAATCAACCACAATACCAGAAGTTTCTCAGAGCAAATATATTATTTCAATCTTGTAGATTTTTCATGATGATTGCTACAAAAACCCAAACGCAGTATATAGCTAAAATATTAAAAGCAAGACAGATATTAAGAAACCCTCCCTCCACAAAGGGCTTCTCTAGAACATTTTAAAAGAAAAGCAAATAATTGCAGCGTAACATCCAGCTGCTCTATTGTGTAAGCAAGTTATATTTCTTTCTATAAATATTCGATGTATAAAGAAGGCAGAGATAAAATAGCTTCGTAAAAAATAAGAAAACGAAAATTATTTTCATTATTTGGAAATCATTCTTTTAACCATAAAGTGATTTCAAGAAAGAATTAAATTTGATAGGAAATGTTGGTCCGTATTAAAATTCAAAACGCACCTAGAAATCCTAATATATTTCCTTATGAGTATAAATTACTTTATAAAATTTATTGTATAAAAGGTGACATAGAGAAGAACGCAGAAAAATATTGCAAATAGCTTTGCTTTTCAAAGACTGTAGCATTTGCTGATATAGATTTTTTTTCATTTTTATTAAATTTAAAATTTAATTATCCGAATTTAATCAATAAGGAAAAATCTTAAAATAAGGAAAATGAAATTTTATATTAAAAATTGCAATTTTTTTATATTTATAAATTTTAACAAACGATACGAAGTAAATTTTAAAAAATTAAAAATTAAATAAAACAAATGATATTAAAGATAATTTAAATAATTATTGATTTAATTGGATATTCAATTTTAACTAAAACACAAAATAAAGCCTTTTAAGCATGGCAATAATGAATGTAATAATAAAAAATACTGAAAATTGAAAAATGATATGAATACTTCAATGTATGATGTCAGAACATAATTTCTTCAACGGCCAATCATTGAAAACATTTTACTTAATTAAGCAATCTAATATACTTTTAAACAGATTTTTATTAATGTTTGAAGAAAACATCTCAACAAAAAGTGGCAGATTTTCCAAACCTATGGATTAATCAAATTCTTTAAACTATTTAAAAAATATTTTTATTCGTTTAAAGAAAGCTTTCATAAAGTTAAAAAACTGATAAAGTCATCTCAACAAAAGGTGCCACATTGGTGATTAAAAGGGGCTTTATTCCGAAATTGCATTCCGTTACTAATAATTTTGATTTCCTAAGGCATATTTCTGAGAAAGTTGAAATTTAAAATTTCAATTCCTTGCCCATGCATTTTTGTTGACTTTAAAAACCTCATCCCATAAGACCCTCATTGAAGCATCTCGTGCTCGAGCAAGTAAAAATGAAATTTTTGTTCATTTTGATTTTTTTATTGAATTAGTCACTTTAGTATTGAAAATGATCCAAAAAAACTTTGTCTCGCACTTATTGTTTCAAAAAATATCACATTTCCTATTTATTTCCTTTCATATAACCACGTACTCAAAATGACATTTTTCTGGGTTTTATTTGCTGTAGTCATTAACTTGTTTCTTTTTTAACAAGAGCTTTTGTAAATGGAATGGCAACACATTTTATCAAAGGCTGATTTTTTGAGATTCTTGTACAGGTAATGAAATTTCAATTCTTTGTTCACGTATTTTCGTTGACGCCAAAGACCTCATCCCCCCCCAAATAAAAACATCATGTTCTGATATGATTTTTAAAAAAAATTGATTTCGAATTTGTTAAAACTTCCTAAAAGTGAAACATTAAATATTATTTGTAGAGGTCATATCCCTAATTAAAATATAAAAGTCAAGTTTTACACATTGTAGTAACGAGTAAAAAAAGTAAATGAAATATGATTTTTTTTACATATTTCTTTTATTTTCACTTGAATTAAAAAAGCATATATGAAAAGTGCTTGAAAAGCTAATTTATAAACATTGAAAGTTAATAAAACTTAGAATTTCTTAATCAGTTTCGAATTTGTTCGAATTTCCTAAAAGTGAAACATTTTATATTAATTGTGCAGAGTGTATCCCTAATTAAAATATAACCGTCAAGTTTCACGAATTGTAATAACGAGTAAAGAAAGCAAATGAAATATAATATCTTTTTTTTACATATTTTTTTATTTTGACTTGAATATAAAACATATTTGAAAAATGCTTGAAAATTATATAAACATTGAAAGTTAATTAAAATTAAAATTATTTAATCAATGAAATTGTTTTGAAAAAAAAATCCTTATCTTTAAATAATTTCCTCAATCAATAAATGTCTAAGTTGTGTCTCATTTCATGCTCTGCCTTTTGAAGTGTGTAATCCTGAAATCCTAAATTATTAAAAACCCCCTTCCCTGAAAATATACGCTGTAACAAAACAAGTGACTGGAAAGGGAGGAGAGCAAGTATTTTAGATACCAAATATACTTTCTGAATAACATTTCCTTTTCTCATGTCTGCATGTTACTCAAATATTCCTGAATATAGAACATTGTTTTCTGCTGAATGCAGTCTAGGTATCTTCCATTTTTAGGAGAATATTTCAAGAGTGCAAGCCACGTAATCAGAATTTTTGTTCCTTTTCCTGCATCATAAAATTCGTTTTCGTTGTTTGTTCGGTGTATGCTGTGTTACCCTGACAGTTTTTAGATTGTGAAACCTTTTTTTTTTTTTTTTTTTTGGTTTTATATATAAGGCATGTAAGAACGAAAGCGGAAGTTCTGAAGCTCAACTGTTCTAGATATTAGAATTGAGGGAGGTCCTCTGCCAGATGGAAGTGCATGTCAAGGATAATCTAGAAAGTGAGCTGCGGTGATTTACTTAAAAAAAATAGAAACAACAAAACAAGTAACGAGGTGTCACGTATAAATACAAACGATCTCAGGGCCAAGCAAACCACATTGATGCAAAATTCATCCGGTGGTGAGGCTACTCATGATAACCAGCAAGTTATACAATGATAAACCACATTGTCTTTTACGAATATTCCAAGAATCGTATTGTTGTTATTAATGACGACCGTCAACAATTTCAAGCCGAATCAGCGTCTCCTGTTTTTGAAATAACACCAACTAAGGCCAAGATCGCAACTTGTCTACACACTCAGCAAATTCACTTGCACAGCCCCTTTTTACAGGGTGGTGGCACATTTATACACTCACATATAGTACACAGAAGAACAATCATGCCTAACCGAAAATCGAGCCCGGGACACCCAGATCATGAAGAAGACTCGCTACCTCTGTGCCAGAGCGCTAGCCTCAGAAGAGTGAAGTGAACAAAAAACATTACCAAATATACATTCAAAGAACAATATGAATAGAAATTCAAAATAGAAGTAAATAACACGTTGATTAATTAGCAGAAACAACGGTTTCATATATATATATAGGATAAACAAAAGTATATCCTATAGATGGATGGATGGATCGATCGACCGATCAAACAACAGAAGAAACATGAGACAAAAAATATGAAATTGAAAAAGGATAAATCCGGCCCTTATGACTTTCTCAAGGGTCACCATCAGGCAAGGATTACAATAAAACAAGGATTTTTTTCTATCTATTAAAAATTAATTTCTATTTATTAAAAATTAACTCTTCTGTGACCGGAAAAAAATTTAGACAATAGTCTAACTCTTTACTGAAAAAAATTCCACATTTTATTCTAACGTAACACATAATTTCGTTTGTTTAAAGTAGAAGGTAGTTTAGGATAAACTTTCAATTTTTTTTAAATTTTGCTTTATTGTATCTTAAAAGGCATGCAGTATGTACAGACAGACAGAGCAGAAAAAAGCAGAAAAAAGAATTTAAAAAAAGCTCTAAATCATTTATCTATGGTCTTATATATCAGGAGATTCTAATAAATCTTACACTTGATGATTCTCTCTCTCTCTCTCTCTCTCTCTCTCTCTC
>JAOUZG010008087.1:2097238-2109076 GCA_026289955.1 Argiope argentata | reverse complement strand
TTTAAATTTTTGAACGCTGACCTGTTAGTCAAACATTGTCTTTGAAGTTTTATGTAAATTTAAAAAAATGGAACAAATTATTAAAAAATATCAAAAATATGAAACATTAAATGAATGTAATTAAATAAATCTTTGCTTGTATATTAATTTGTTTAAGAAAAGATTATCTTTTAACAAAGTAATTATTTTTTATCATTAGCTTATAACTATATTAATAATCTTTCAAAATAATAAGCCTACATAGTCTTTTCTAATGACTGAAAAATTCTTAAAAGTAAAAATCTTTTCAAAAATGTATGCTGAATGCGAAACTAATGCACATTTTAACAGGGATTTATAGTTTTAAAATTCTTGATATTTAAAAAAAAAAACATAGGACACATTTTATGAACTGAGAAAAATTAATCAAAAACCAAGCATTGTCTTAAATATTGCATAACAAAATATATTATAATTTTTATGACTATAATAAATTCAGAACGAAAGTTATCTTCTCAAAAATTATAATTACGGATGATTTTTTGTTATTTATATTTATTTAATATGATATTTGCATATCATAAAACTGTATAAATATCATCTCCAACACAATCGTAATATTAAAAAGTTTTAACAATATTATATAGTATATTAAAAAATTGTATTCTAAAATCTCTGAACTCAAGAAAAAATATTTTTTCTTTATCTAGTATAAGGAGTTCATCTTTCAAATTTATCAAATAAACTATTTAAAACCAATTTAATTCCTTATCAATTATGTACATTCATCTTTTCATTTTAAGTATATTTAATCTAATAATATAATCTCTTGGAATAAATATATATTTTTAAAAAACATAGATCATTTATGTTTGTTCATTAAAAAATTATTTTTATCTTCTTCAATCGGTGGTATTTGAAATTATATTAATTTACCAACAATGGAAATAAATTCCAAAAATGTTCATTTCATTTTTCCATTATTGTTCGCTGCATAAGTTTGGGAATAAATTTTATTTCATTTTCTCCAATTCTTTTTTCTCCACTGTCATTCCATTGAATGACACTGAGGTAATTTATATTCTAATTTTCCTTGAACTCGTCTGTAGTGAGAATTTTTGTTTGCGAAGAAGCATTACAATTGAAAAGTACTTTTGTATACGTATTGTTCTGGAAAAAACGTGTAATAGAGCAATTCTTTTGATGAAATAAAAACAATCAGAAATTCTAAGTCATCAGGTTCAATTCTATTACTCCATGTCTTTCGTCAATAATTTTCACTTATTAAATTATATTGATGAAACTAATGCATAGTTTAGCATTGATCATAAAAAAGGGGAATACACGCTTGGGTGAAAAAGTAAGTAGTTTGAAAAATATACATAGATTTTGATGCAATGCAATTTCATTTAAAAGAGTTCTCAATTTCAGATAAGAAAGTAAGCAGGAAAAAATGCAATAAGAATTACAAAATTTATGAAATGACCCATTAATATAATTAGATTTATTACGTTCTTCGTTTATTATTGAAAACACCATTTTCCAGATGAAATCTATGAAAAAGAGAGAATTTGTTTTATTACTGTATATATTATCCGTGTAGTCTGCATGATAAATATGAAAATGAAATTTACGGAGAGAATTATTCGATATACGAGCTGTGAATTTCCTTTCCATATTTATCGACATAGATAATAGACACAAAAATAACACAATTCACAATAATTTTTGCTCTACTATTAAAGTATAATTGCCCAGTTTTAGAAACTTCGTGGAAATCGACTTTATTGTCTTAGTTAATAAAAAAATAGAAATATTGATATTATATGAATATTGCTTTAATGGTGGTTCAAATTTGATTTTCAAAAATATTTCTAGCGAACTAAATGATCGCCAAATGCTGCTAGAATTGAATGAAGCTGCAGCAAAAAAAGAAAGAAAATAAGAATTTATACAATCTATTTTCAAATAGAAGAAACTGATTTAATTAAAATATATATTACTGATTTAGCAATCTAAAGATACTGAAATTTCAAAAATTGAAATGATCTATGGGACTTATAATCACCACTATTCAAGCCTTTATATTAAGAATCTCGTCTTCAACCGAGATAGCTTCTGAAGAAGAAGCAACATTTTATCTTAAACAGTAAGGGAAAGTAAGAAATATATAAGGTCATTAGTGGCAAAAAAATAATAAAAATAAAGACAAAATCTAGAACCTATGCAAAGCAATATTTGCACAAAAGAATTTTCAGTTTCAATTAGGAGATATTTTTTCACCAACTAGGGATTATATTCAAGGTCAAATATAAATATGTATTTAAATGCCAAACTGTTTTTCAATTCCTACTATTAGCTCACACTCTCCCTATATATATGCATATATATTGTTCAAATTTACAATCGTTAATGAAATACTTTCTATTCATCCAATCAAGTTCAAGTGAATTTTTAAAAATATGTAGTGAATGACATTTGATGTTAATATAGTTTTTTCAATATTAATTCATTAAAAACTAACTTTCTCCCCAAAAATCTTCATTTACCTGTCACCAAAAAAGTAAAGATTTCAGTTTGTTTTTTCACCATGCTAATGAGGGTAGGTTTAACCTGTTTTAGGCCGATTATTTTAAACGATTCGGGATTTTTCCATGATTCTGGATGCCTTTAAAATTAAACATTGTTAATTAATCGATTTTTCGGATTTATTTTGAAGTACTTTCGAATTAAAATGCAGAATATAGAAAATAAAAAGTTTATAATTTATATTGCGTTACTCCAACTAGTGTAGTTAATTCACTTTTATTTTGCGTTGTCACAATTGACTTTGAACCTTCAATTGACGTTGAAAAATCAACACTTGTCTAATTTTTTGATCAATTGGCATGGCATTGGATTCCCATCGCTTGGGATGCGAGTTCGAATACCATTTATAGGAAGGAGAATGGAATGGCCAAGAAATTCGCTTTTTGTTTTTCCGCTTAATATTTTGATACTTTTATATACATATTTATATTAATTGTAATTATTTAATAAAAAGTTCCTAAAATAAAAAATTTCTTTGTTAACCTAGAAAGAAATTTTTTTATATCACTTGTTCATTTCAAGAGCATAATCCTTAATTACAAAATTTGGAAATCGTTTAAGTAAAATGCCCATCTTATACTTAACCAAGTTTCAGTTCTAAATTGAGCTGAAAAGATGTTTTTATGTATATTGAAGTAAAACGCTAAAATTTCAGAACTTTAAATTAACTTAAATTATTATTTAAACTCAGAAAAAAAAATCAGCCCCTTAAAAATTCTCATCAATTATCGCTCTTTCTGATAAAAATTAACCAAATATCGAATTTGAAACCTCTATGTCCCTTGGAATGTCATATTGAGCGTTCTGATTAGTTTTTCTATCATTCCTGCAACATAACAGAATCAATATCGACCTACAGATGCATTTTTTTTATATTTTTTACTAACTCATATCAAGCTTTGAACTATATTTATTGGCGTTTAAATTATATTTCGACTATCATTTATATTTTTCTAATATCATAATAGCTTTAGACATCATAATTATTCCATCAATAGATTTTGTATTTTTGTAATTACGCTGTTTAAAGTCCTCTTCAAACTAAAAATACAATCCTATCTGTAAAAGTTTGAAAATCAGCTACAAAGCACGATCCTGAAAACACATTGTACGCCTTAGAATGGGATAATGATATGGTACGTGAAACAAACAAAATGAAAAAATATCTCATTTTAAAATCCTTTCTCGGAATAAATATAACAAAATCAAAATAATTTTTTTCGTCTGGGAGGGGGAACATAGAACCTTCAATCGATTTTGGAATGTAACAGACTCGGTAACAATAAAAAGGATTTAGAAAATTCCTTTTTCGAAATTTTGCGAAGTCGAAATGAAAAAAGAGCAACTACACAGACATAGAAGAGTTTAATTAAGAGGGTTGTTCGGCTCTCTGATATTTCAACCAATCCTGCTAAAAAAAGAAACTTGTTAAATGGGAAGAGGCGATGATACATTTACCGATGAAGAGATTTAGAAAGGAAAGAAGGGTCATATTTAGCTGAAGATGATAATCCTTTAAATGAGCTATTCCTAATTTATTTGTGAGATGTGAACAATATTTAGTTAGAAGCAAAAAATGCATAGATATATGCAAATTAGTTTAATCACGCACTGACTTGAAAAATTAAAAAGCCATTCATCGCGAAATAAATTATCGTATCATACTTTGGAGATTTCTGAACAAAAATAGATTGAGCTAATAAGTAGATGTCATTATGTTTGAAATTTTTTTCTTAAAAAAGATGTTTTGATAAAAATCCCAAAGGAATTAATGGTAGTGGAATTATCTTTAGTTATTCCTTGCTTATCTAATTCATCATTTTACTGTAGTCTTTTATTATGGATAAATTAATTTACATGAAGGAGATGGTATCAGTTTTTATCTATTTTAAATTTAGTTTTATATAAAATTTAAATAAATAGATTCTTGTTTGAGTTTTTAAATATTGTTATCCTACAGCTGTTATACATACTATAAACAGACAAATTCATTATTGTTATCCGAAATTTCGTAGTCAAAATGTTTCTATTACTTTTAAGCTTATAGAGGTTAATATTGTTACAAACTTTTAAAGTTGCTTCTCAGCATGGTTAGTTGAATGACTGAAAAGACCGTTTTATGAATAGCTATGTGGGTTTTGATCAAATGCCGGATCAGTGATTTCAGAGTTTGTCGCTAAATTTGGTGATTTGACGAGGAATTTGGGAACTTTGGCGACAAAATGTGTACTGTTGGAAACTTCAAGAATTTTGATGATACATCTAAAATGAACTGAGGTACGTCTGATTGGTCTAGAAAGTTCTTGCCCCGTCTCCCATGAATTATGAAAAGACAATAATCTCAGGTTGCATTGAATCGGACTTGGAGTCGTAGTTAGGGAACAAATCGTCGAGAGAATAATGAAGCAACACTAAAATAATCGGGCGAATTGACAGCTTTGTGTGGAGCCCAAATGGTTGCTGTATTCAAATATGGGCCGAATCATGCTGCCCATTGTGGTAACAGAGTCTTGCCGTTTGTGTAGTAGCCAGTCTTGTAGTAGTGAGTTGCAATTCGATATAGCTAAAGCGAAGAGACAGTTGAGAATTTCAGCCTTTTGGAGAGACCATAGGGCAAAGTAACTAATATCGCCTCTCCTGCTGAATCCTGTCTGGCCGCTTTGTAAGCTGATGTTATAGTTTGCTGTTGTGTCTTCGTTTCAGCTGTATATAATAGAATAATTTTATAACGGTCTTTGTACTTGTCTGGTCTGTGTACTCGTGTTCTTCGTTTAAATAGAGGTCGTCACTTTTTTCTACTAAATAACTCTTTTTTTCTGCACCAAACAACAAATCAAACAGAACTGATTAAATAATGGTTATAATATGGTTAAATAACTTTTTGTAGATCCTTAACTTTTCTGAAATGTTAGACAAAATAATATTAGAAAGAATTTTAAATTTCATAAAGCAAATCATCCTTCTCAATCAAAAGAAAAATCAAATCTATTACTTTACTGGTGGTAGTAGTTTTGGTAGCATACTTTACACGTATTGTTATATTTTACGTTTTTAATGTTTCTAGTTTCTTTATTAAGTGTAAAACTGAATGCAATAAATTTAATCGACTGCATTTTCGAATTCCTGCTCTTTACTTTATGATGTTAATGAATAACAAAATAAACAGGGGGAAAATCCTCAAAACTTTTTCGCATACTCTCTAATAGATGTGGCAGGGCAAAGAATATCTTACATGGCATTAGTATAGATATTTTCGAGATATTTACTTTGGGCGTGAATTTAACAATTTTACAGAATCTATCATGTGATACCTATCATAATACTTGTAGATTTATCCCTGACACCATTAATAATATATTAAAATCAAACTTTTTAGACATGCTTTCTTAATCGATTGAAACAAGTTTTGATTAAAACTGCATTTATATCCACTAATTCTCGTATCAAATTTGATATATTTAAATCATTACGTTTGTGAACTATCACGTTTAATTATTTTTGAAAGTACAGAGCGACAGACAGTTAAACTTTACTTTTTTTAGCTCAACATTTGGAAGGTATCTAAACTATGTGTGTTAAATCCGAGTTTCCGAATCGTGTTAGGTTATATCCGAACAGCCGGGCAGTTTCTCCGAACAAATTTTATTCTATATTTGATTGAGATCTACATATTTAGCGTATACTAAATTTCAGGCTATCTAGTTCAGATCGTTTCTGAGTGGTTTTTATCGCAAAGGGACGGAAATTATCCAAAAACGTGTTTTTCGAAATCCTGGAGAGTTTTCAAATTCTAGAGAATTAATTTTTTGACTCCTACTATACTTTCTCTATTCTACATATTCGTGAAAGTAAAAAGTCTTCAAAATTTAATAATAAATCTATATAACCTAAATGAACATTCTAGAAAACTCGATTAGATCATTTTTATTATTTCCCCCAATGAAAAAAGGAAACTCAAAATCAGTTATGATTGATGGTTTGAACATAATATGATGTAAATTTATTTTCAGTAAAATGCAAATACTTTTAATTTATTGATTGGTTTTGTTATAGACTGCATTTTTTTAAAATGCTATACGTGATAAATGCATTCACACAGCTATTCGTTGTATCGTTACACTATTTTGGATTATGTTATTATCATTTTTATTTATGGCATTTGCCATGAACAAGCCCCCCCCCCGCTGATATAGAAGCAGATTTAAGCCGAGAGGAGCGACTCTTGTTTTTGGAAGTAGCGCCAACTAGGTCCAAGAGTGTGACACACTCACCACAAATTTGCTTACACAGCCCCTATTTATAGGGGGGGGCACAATAACACATAACGCAGATAAGACACAGAAGAAAAACCATGTCCAAACCGGGATTCGAACACGGAACTCCCAGTATACAAGGAAAACGCACTACCTCTGTGCCAGAGAGCCGGTATTTCCGATTATAACCGATGATATCCAATATTTTTGATAGATATAAATAATATTCAACTCCATAAAAATAAATATTTTTGCAGGATTTAAGCATCTTTAAAAAAAATCTTTAAAAATTTTCTGAAAATACATTCTTTAAAAATTCTTTCAATTATCCTTTGTTCGTTGTTTTGGCATTCTTTTCCATTCGTGCTCTCAAACGAATTTGACATCATCTCTTGACATATTTAACATTAATAACTTAACGACATCTAAAACTTCCCATTCATTTTCTATTTTTTTTTTATCTATAAAAACAATTAGCCTAAATACGGCAATTTTCAGATTAAAAATTCTTAAGAAAATAATTTGGTTCACATACTCCTTTGCGATTTATTGCCTTCAAATATTTGTAATTATGATTGAAATCTATCAGAAATAGAATCAAAAAATGGTTCCATATTATAACTTAAAAAAATAAAAGAAAATATCCGATGAAAGTTTCCTGAAAAACAGTTGGCAAATCTCCTTCAGAACAAATCGAAAGATTTCCAATGAATTTTATTGAACCGCTTAAAACTTTAGCGTTACTACTAAACTTTTAGTGGTTCAATAAAATGCTGTAGAGCTAAAGACAAGCAAAGTTTCCGTGGATGTGAAGATTAAACCTGACATTTCAAAGGACGAGACTTTCTCCAGCCATTGTATTAAGCAAACTAAGTTTTCTCGAGAATTCCTGCCGCGAGAAGATTTTAAAGAGTAGATACTTTCACTTCTACGTCACGAGAGAACTCAGTTCGAGTTGAGTTGAAACCAAATACAATTCAACCATACCCTTTCTTAATTATTACGGAAATACTTGCGAAGCAAATGAGATGAATGCATTGATATATTATTTCAAAATATTTATTAACAATAAAAAACTATTGTTGGAATAGAATTTAGATGCTTGAATTCTAAATTATGTTTATTTATTATTTGTTCGATTTCTTTTAACCGCTTACCTGATTATCACGAGTTATCTCGGGTTCATATATATTGTAGTTAATTATTATACCGAGAAACACGAACGAAGCAGAATTTGTCAGTACGAATTGTTCTATCACGATATTATTCGGCCTGGAATAAATAAAAAGAAAAAATCAGCTTTGATTGGCAGATAGCCGAGTTTTATTGGTTTCGAGGCTATTTTGGCGGAATTAGTCACGTGTGGTATACTTCGGCTTGTGTAATAGAAAAAAAGGATATTTGCGTTGCAAGTAACTAAAATAAGGACGATGATGAGAGATAGTGAAAGCGTTTAATTTTCAGATAGTAATTATGAAGAGATGTACAATGAAAATAGTGAAAGTAGTTCTTCTGTATGTAGCCTTAGTAAAGACGATAGTTCAAGTGGTTCAGACTCGGGGAATTTTCCGGCAACTCGTCAATGGTGTGAAATTCGAAAAACGAAGTTGCCATCTGCTCTTGCTCATTTTACTTTTACTGACAACACAGGTATGAATTTCAATATTGATATTCATAATGTCTTGGAGTGTTTCTATAAATAGTTTGATAAGGAATTGATCGATTTGATACTAGTGTAAAGAATGTCAGGTATCACTTTGTGCTGTCCCTTGTTTCAAAAACTATCATACTAAGACTAATATTTAACTTTTTTTTCATTTGTCCAAGATAACTCGGGATAGTATACTAATCTTAAAACTAAATGATTTTACACCAACAAAAAATTAAAAATTCTAATTAAAATCTACATTTTTTTCGTTTTTAAGTATTTAATAATAAAATGTGATGATTTTTTACATTTTTTTTTCAAAATATCTGTAAAGGAAGTAAGGTTAAAAGACAAATATTAGATTCAAGTTTCAAATACAATATGTAATTCTAAATAGCATGTTATATTCCTTTCACAGAATTTTAAACTAATGATGAGATATAATTCTTGAAGGAATATAATATTTAGTGATTAGCTGAAACTCATAATGCCCCGATTACTTAATAACCACATTGTAAGAATTCTAATTCCTTATCATCCACATGCAAAACAGCATGGTTTTCCCCAAGATGAATGTATCTAAACAGTTTAAATTGGGTAAGTGTGTGAAATATTCTTTTTTCCTCTTGAAACTGCTGTAGAGAAAATATGGTTAGATAAGCTTTTGCTGAGGCTAGTGAATTCTGCAGAAGAAAAAATAAAAACTTCATAAAATTACGTACTAAAGAGCAAAACTACCTCGTTAAGACATCATTAAATCAATCGTTTGGCATAATTCAACTAGGAAAAGAAGTTTAACCTTATTCATCATGGTTCTAGGATGTCATTCCGTGAATTGGAATGCTTATGGTTATTTTTAAATAATCCATCCTTTTAAAAATATTTTTAAATGACCATCGTGTATGTCTGCAATTACAATAAATTTTATTAATATATAAATCTATATGGTAGCTGCTGTTCTCTGCCTTGAAATAGATAGGTTACAAAAGTTGGACAAAAAGAATTTCAATTTTGATGCAAGACTTGTAACGAAAAAAAAATGTCATGAAAATAATGATGATGTTTTTATTAAACCATAGTTTATTTTTTAAAATATTCATCTTTCCAACAAATTTTAAAATTTTTTATTGTACTACAGACTTTTTTTAATATTTAGATATTGATTTTAACTTACTGTTCTTCTTTCTTGAAATCAATTTTTTAACTAAAAACTAAATATTTTATATGCTGTAAGTATTTTTTTGAAATGTGTCCTTTTATATTATTTTTGGAAAATTTTCTCAGCATTTAATTGTGAACATTTTTAATTTAATTTAGTATATATTATAATCTAATACCAATGATATAAATATTAAATGATTTATAAAATAATTTATATTAATGGTTTAGTATATTACTTTTTAAAACATAACTATATCTAGAAATTTCTTCGAAACATATCTCAATACATTTTTACAGATGCGTGTGCCTTTATATTTATGTAGCTTTTAAGTGAATTTAGGGCCGGAATAGCCTGGTTGGTAGAGCGACGGACTCTCACTCCTTAGGTTACGAGTTCGAAACTCATCGGCAAAAGATTCCCCGAGTGTGTGGCGGCTGGCGCTCTTTAAATCTGTTCGTGGTCACAAAGTCCTCCATGTCGAGAGTAATACCACTAGGGGTACTGGACCAGAGGTTTTGAGCCTCACGAACTGAGATGAGTGAATAAATATGCAGGAATGAAGTCCGCCCCCTATAAAGGGTTGTGGCGAATGAGACAGCTGAGTTGTACTCTTGGCCCTAGATGGCGCTACTTGTAAACCGAGAGACGTATATCTACGGCTTAAAATCTGCTGATGTATCAGCGGAGTTTGTCCATGACAAGTGTCATAAGTAAAAACAAGTACATTTTGATAACTGAATGAAATCATTTGTGAAATTAATAATATTTTTCTAAAACAAAAATTCTGTATATCTCATTTTGGGTAATGAACAATTGGTTGAATATCATTTATCTTTAAAAAAAGACCTTGATTATTCAAAGATTGAATTTTATTGTAAAACCTAGAATTCATAAAGAAAATGGGGGGAGGTCCTCAGTAACACAATCTGGTAAAGAAAAGGAAATAAAAAGAAGCGAATAAATTCCATATTTTTTAATGAATTTAAATTATTTTTTCTGATAGCGACAAGATAAATAATTTAGAAGTGTTGAAATGGTTTTTCGGAACTACCACTGGGAGTTTTAAAAAGATGTTATTTAAAAAAAACCTGTAACTCTGAAAAAAAATCTTTTCGAATAAGTCAACAACTATTTTCCAGATGCAGTTTGGGGAAAAATACATTAACTAAGTAAATTAAAAAGTATCATTAAAGAATTTACAACTTTAAAAAATAGGAATTTAGCAGGCGATTTATTCTGCTTAGGGGAGGGAGCGGAAACGTTCCACAAGATATTGAGTAGAAGTTGATGAAGTGAACTTAATTAACAGGTATAAAAAAATTAAGTCTTTTTTTCAAAACTTTTCAATTTGAAAAAAGTAAAGAAGGTGAAAAAAAATGTATTTCTCAAATGATGTGAAATAGAATTTATTGGCGTACAAAAAGCAGTGAACTTTTATTCTAAATCAATTTTTCAAGAAATTCAATAAAATACGTAGGTTTAATCAAGGGACAGCATCTATTCAATTACGAAGTCATTATTTTTTTATGTATCAGGACAGTTTCAAGTGATCCGAAGAAATAAATAAACACAAAAAATTATTTTAGAAATATTCAAAAGAAAATTTCTGCATACACTTAAAAGTAAGATATCTCCAAAATATATTATGTACAAACTCTACTAAAAATTATGTTTAATGTGTTTGTATGTGTATTTGTCCTCTAAATATACATCTGTTTAATTGAAAATTTCCGAATCGGGCCATATGTACATGTTACGATAAAAATGTGCAACTCTCCGAATTTTTAACAAAAATTTCACTTAATAAAAAATTATTTTAAATTTTACCATTTTTCAGAGGTTAATTCTGAAAAATTTATCGATGTAAAATTAATTTTATACCATTTCAAAATTTAAGATATTTTTTATGATACCAATCTATTAATTATGTAATAAATTCCTGTAATTTGGTAAATGAAAAATATTTTTGCCTTAAATTTTAAAAATAAATTCTATTGTTACTTTGAAATTCAAACATTTTTAATATTTCATTAACAGTTAATTGTGTGATTATTTCATTGTTATAAGCTCAGTAAGAAATATTTTAGTTAATAACTAAGTAATTTACAAGGTGAACAAAAAAAGAAGTTACAATATAAGTATATCATACATAGCTGAATGTAAAATTGTCTGAATAAAACGAAAAGATAATTTTTATTAACCCTGGA
>JAOUZG010008087.1:2084365-2096838 GCA_026289955.1 Argiope argentata | reverse complement strand
TATATATATATATATATATATATATATATAGTTAAGTTTTTAGCGTAGCGGGTTCGGACTTTACTCGAGGACAGCACAAACAAATTACAGGATGACTTGAGAAAGTAAAACTTCAGATAAACACAATCCAGCAGTCAACAGTCACTTACAGCGTACCTTACTGATTGCAAAACAGCTATCGTACAGCACAGCAACAGCTCGATAACACAACGTTAACAAAAAACGTAAAACACAGCTCACTAATAACAAGCAGGCAAAATATCCGCTAGTCCAGGGAGACGGTTCTCTTCTGAGAGAGAGGAACTTCCGAATGCGGTAGCCCGTCCCTTATATAGCCGGGCGAAAGTGCCGAGTGGCTTCGGAAATCAACGAGGCGGCTACCAGACTATTCCTTTTGCCAAACCAACTCAGCTGGCGCCAAGCTCATTGCCGCCGTAGCCAATCACTCTCCCCTCCGTACTTCCAGCGGCGTTCGCTCGGACACACAAACAGTCCATATCAAGGTCATTCTAAAACTTTCTCCTATATCCTGATCCCCTTCCACTTTTTTTATTTAGTTAAATCAACTAAAGTTTGTAAAAATACTGTGGTTTCGGCTCTAAGTGCCAAGTAAACAGATTTTTCTAAAGGTCAAAGGACAAAATATATGAGAATTCTTGTCAAAATCGACACGTGCCAGATTTATCGTATATAAGACCAGGGATAAATGATTTCATTCTCTTTACGCCTTTTTTACCTTTATCTGCTTTTGTTCCGCTTTGTGAATGGATATGCTTTTTCCTTGTGTTTAAACAAAAAAAAAATATGATATTTTAGGTAATTGTGGTATTTTGTCAGTTACAATCAAAGAATATAATATATTTCCGATTCCCTATGATTAGTGCTATCTTGCAATTATCTTCACAGAAAATTTATTTAAAAATTCCATATAATTATGATAATAAATTATAAATTACCAAAACTAGGACCCTAAATACTGATATAAAAAGGTTTACTCTATGATATATGTAATAAAAATTGTTTTTAAATATTATAATTAAATTTATATCTTGAGAATGTTTAATCTCAGAGAGAATTTGCTTTACATGTGATCCAAATGATTGCAATAAATTCGATTATTGATATTAATTTATACCTGCTTTTTTTAAACATTCATAGTTTATTTTCAGCTATATCCTTAATACTTTTTATCAAATTTTATTTATATATGAATAATTAAATCCGCAATAGTTTCAAAAATTTTAATAACCCTTTCCTGAAGATTCAAGCTGCATGATGAATTTGAATCACATTTTGATGTATTAAATAGCTATCGGACACTTTTTAATTTAAATGCAATGAGTTCCGCTCCAATAAATTACTGAGTTTACCATATAATTTGAATACATCATGCTATAATTGGGAGACACCAAATGACTCATTAGTCAAAATTAGATTTGCATGAATTAGTTCATTTGCATGATAGTTCAAGCTCTATATTATGAATTTGATTTGACTTTTTAATTTTAAAAGGAATGTGGGGAATTCAACGCTGTCATGAGTAAAGCAATTATCAGATTATGACTGTCTCTAAGATAGAATGATATTATGGAGAAATATTAAATAAATCTCTATTTTAAAGACTTTTGTCTCCTTACATAAATCCAAATAATACTGTTAAAAATTATCTGAAATGGTATCTATTATTCAATTTAGTTCTCTATATACGCAAAGACAATATATTTTCGGTTATGATGCAAAATATTAAAAATTTAAATATTCATAATGAGAAAGGTTTTAGTTTATTTGCTGAGTCATTTCTACTGTCTTTTATTGTGATTGTAATAAAGTTTCATTTAAATTTATTTGCTTTTGTAGGTTATCTAGGATTGTTATTATTTTAGTCAATTTTTCATTCCCATTTAGATGTGTTAAAAACTTCGAAAACAAACTACGATCAGAACGACAATTTTTTTTTGTCTCAATAACTGTCAACCAAAATGAAAAGAGGAGATTCTCACAGGGGAATCATTTTGAGTGCAGTACCCAGTAGTCGAATCACTGACAGCAATCAGATTGAATCCTCTATTGTTTCTCCCAATTGTCAAACGGCAATCCCAAGACCCGTTTCGCTGATAGAAAGTGAGAAAGCTGAAAATGAATTGGGTTGATTTCTTGAGAAAAGAAAACACTGGAGTGATCAAGTTCCACTTAATTCCCAAGTTCCACGCTGATTATCTTGAAGCAGAAAAGATGCACTTTGTGGAATTATATAAAGAAAACCACTATTCGACTATTCTTTCTAGTTCTATTTGTTTATTTCCAATCTTTTGTTTTTGGTTAGTTTCATTTCATCAAAGAAGATAGTTCTGCTAAACTTAGTAAATAATAAATTATAAAATTACTGCGTCAGTATTTGAAATCTGATTTCACAAAGAATTTTCTACATGATGTCTAATAAGTGATGGCAAAAAATTACATAAATATATTTATAAGTAATTATCGAAGAATTAGTTTTAAAATATTCTTTATTCATCCCACCTTACATATACTAAGGGGGATTATAGTTAAAGTTCCATTTTGAAATGGTCCTAAAAGGAAAAATACTAAACCAAATGTTATAAAACTTGGTAATAGTTTAAAGAAAGTCACGGAAATTTCTCTTCCGCTAAAAAAAATAATAAAATAAAACCTCACCACCAGGATGAAAATGGCATTGTGTGCAAAGATGCAATGCATCAACAAGTGCGTAAAATCTATTATTAAGAATGCAGTAATGCTATTAATTTGCTGTCAGAAAATGGACGCCACATCGAACGTGCTTTGTAACAAATTTCAGAAGAATATAAACACATTTTAAACCGATGTTTACATGCTTTCTTTAACAATATTGCAATCAGCGCCATTCCTTCCAGTGGTGAGTTTTTGAACTTTTTACGGGCGAGGGGTGATGCAAAATAAATTCTAATGACATTTTTTAAACCAATACCAAGTTTGATAACATTTGGACTAATAGTTTACCATTTACAACCATTTCAAACTTTGATTATAACCAACCAGTACATTGACAATGGGTCACAGTTATGAATAAAATATCTCAGACTGTTTAATGCTTTATATTTAAAAGAGTAAATTTTATTACAAAATCTTTTCTATATTAAATCTTGCTGTAAATTTGGTTTTTGAATAATTAACTTCCTACACACTTTTCTTAAGCAGAATGCAATAAACCTAATATATTCACCACATCAAATAATGTAAAAAATTATGCTGAAAGGTTTTTTAAAATTTAATTTATGCCTCATGCTCCTTCAATTGTTCTATTGGTTAAATCTCATTTTTCTGAGACAAAGTGGTGTTTGAATATCAAACTCTGTCCAATAAACATTTCGTAACGTCTTTTCCTGTCCAAACTGTCTTGGTTATCAATTCTTTTTTTATAAACATGTCGTTCTGAAGAACCAAAAATTTGATTATATTAGATTAATTCAATCTTTTCATATAATGCAAAAAACTGTTTGAAAAAAAAAGAATCGTATTTTCGAAGTAAGTCTGTTGTCCTCAAATGTTTGAAATCTATGAATTCGACCAATGCATATGATTTGGCACACGCCCAATACTCTACGCTTCAGACGATTCTAAAGAAAAGTACTTTCATTCAGCATTTTCAATGGCGGGCTTCTTTTTTTTTTAAGAAAAAAAAGAAAATGGAAACTTTTCATATTAAAAAAATAATCCTGAAAAAGGATTAAAAAACATAAATTTTGATTTTCCATCATAAACTTTCTTTGGCCAAAAGTTATAAATGCAAGAACCGTTATGGAATGGAATGTGTGTGTTTTCCCTTCATTTTCAACTATTTGCAGCAAAAAAATATCTGAAATATTGAATGGGACTTATCATTACGATATACTATAAAGTAAGATCAAATCTATAAAACGTGTTTCATTTTTATTAAAACAGTTTAGAGTTAGAGTATAATAGTGATAAGTTAAACAATATAAACATGAGTATACATTATGAGTTACACAGGGTTATTCGGTAAGTGTCAAATAATTGGCGATGATTTAAACTTTTAATCTAATACGCATTTACCAATAGTTTTTGTAATGGAAGAGAAATTCTTTTATTAAAATTAATTTATATGTCTGCTTCATATTTATTATGGCAATTCTCGTATGATATTCGCATAATTTAAATTAATATTTATGGAGTTTCATTACGTATAAACAAATAATCAATCCCTAATGCTTGATCTTTATGTGATGAAAATCAGCCGTTACCAATTTAAAATATTCGAATGGCTTGTCACTAAAGGGAGAACTGAAGAACACTTCGACTAAATAATACTGCCAATAGTAATAATGATTTATGAAGTCAAATCAAGTAGAATATTTTAATCATTAAGGTCAATATCTCTTTGAAGTCTCAAAATAGTTCAATCACTTAAAAAGCAAGCAAATTCTTAGATTGGTTAAAGGTTTCATGGAAAATGTTGTCTTGAAATCTGAAAAGTATCAAAATTAATAATACCAAATAACATTTTTAAATAGCCCAGTGACAAAATTCTGGTATACCAATATTCACTTCGGAAATATTGTAGGCCATATCGGATGGTTAGTTAATATGCGACACATCTTATCAAAAACCTTTTAATATATTAAATGATACAAGACAAGTTAGAATGAAAATGTAAATATGTGAAGTAACTCCAAGCGGATAATTTGTGCGTATCAAAAAAAGTTAATTTTCTCTTTGATTGAATATATTTAAAAAAACGTAAGTTTCTTGTTAGTTCGGAAAAGCATAAATGCATAACACAGCCAAATGAGAAAAAATAATCAACGAAAAAAATAGTTGCAGAAGGAAAAAATACCGGTCAGAATGGAATCATTTTTTTTTGCAGTATATAAATCTAGAGTAAATTTTAGAGTGTATGAAAGATCTTGAACAGTATAGCATTTGTTAGTTTATGTATACTGACCACAAATATATCCTGAAAGTACATAAATTATGAAAGACGAAATTGTTTCTGTTCTCAAATCAAAAAAACAAAGAAAGAAAAGAAAAAAGGAAAAAAAAACACCAAAGGATTTCCATTTCTTGGCTTCATGAATGAGTTTTGAAACAACATCATGATTAATAATGTTTAAAGTTTACAATTTCTGTAGTACTTATTTACAATTTGTTTTTACAGAAATATTTGCGATATCAATGAAAAATAAAATTACCATTTTTATCAACAAATTAAGATAATAGATAATGTATATTAAAATAGATGGAATACCTATCTGAAGGGCGATTACTTTTGAAATCTTTAGATAGTGTATATTCAAAAATATTAATTAACAGAATCTTTTGAAAAAGGAACAAATCCTTTTATTTGTATTTGTTTCTTTTAGTTTTTAACCACTTAACGTAAGAATTTCTAATTAGCTAACTCTTTATACCTTTCTTTATAACTTTCTAATTAGCTAACTCATCCTATTTTGGTAATTTATTGTTAATTTGATTTTTTTAAATAATATATGGAGCATTTGGGGTACCAAATCGTTTCATATTGATTTTTTCGCATTTAAATACTTAATTCTGTGGCTTGATTGCAGACTTGTAAAATGAAAATTCAATAATTCGATGCGCGTGTCAGACACGTCATTAAATACGAAGTGATTGATGATCTATTATATCTTTGTAAAAGCACTGCTGTGCTGTTTGAATTAAAATAAAGTTTTCAAAATATGTATTTTTTTAAATCTTTGTTTAATTTAAATTATAATTCCTTAAAAAAATTTAACAAGTTAATATGAATAGTACTTCTATTTTATCTTTCATTACAAACAAAATTGTTGAAGAATCTGTGGTAATCAAATTTATTTTCAACGAATCAAGCATTCATAAAACGAATTCAAAAAGCGACAGTTTGTGTTTAGGTGTATTTCTATTAATCTGCAATTATTTTATTTATTTTCATAAACAGATTTACGGAGGTTTTACGGAATCTTTTCTTGCAACTAAAATACAATTTTACTCTCTTAAAAATTTTACAGCCAACAACACGTCATGCATATTTAAATGTCCACCAATTCATTGGGGGAATCAGTGTGAATGCTATTACTAGTTTATTTTCTCTGCATGTTATGTTCCAAAACAAGTATCAATGGTACTTGATTCCCAGAAGAATATTATCTGCTGACTTTATGAGCATGTAAACTTGCTTTGCCCTTCATTAGTTAACAGTACAAGAATCTACGATGTAACTTAAGTCATGGGCGTGGGTGTTCTTAGAAATATCTTGTCAAACTTTTACAAAATGTCATTGTTTATGCATGTCTTGTAACTTTCCATAGAATATAGAAAATCGAATACCCATTTTAAAACGCCTACGCCTAACCTGTTGGATCGAAAATTTGATATAGATTTTATATTTCATTGTAAGGAAATATATTTATCATCTTGCATATATATTGGTTATCTACCCCTTTATAGATATAGTCCAAATTCACAGACCAATTTTAGTTTTGTTATAAATGCATTTTATCAAAATATTTTCTGAAATTATTTAATGAAATTCTGAACTTTGCATTTCTTGTCTTCAAAATAAGTTTCTTTTAATTTAAAAAGTATGTGTCATTATTTCATTCAATAATATAATACTCTCTGAATATTTCTTATACGTATGTTTTCACTTTCTCGTATGCGTAATACAGAGAAAGTCAAAAAAAATTCTAACTCTGAGGTTTGGGTGAATCTCCACTTTTTAAGCATCCCTGAATTCGAAAAACTTATTTTCGGAAAATGTCCGTCTGTCTGGCTGTTTGTGACAAAGGAAACTCAGAGACACTTTGAACAAGTATGTACAAAAATGATATACAGTCTTTGCCCCGAATTTACATATTTCTATCAAATTTTGAATCAAATTTCTTCAGAGGAAATAAATCGGCTGTTTTAATATATGGTACCAAGATAATTCTGAAATGAAAAGAGCTAAATGAATAAAATTTGGAACACAGCTTTAACATCTTTACTATAGACATCTACAAAATTTTATTCGTACAAAGTGGTTTTTCATCTGGGAGATGTGTAAATGCCCCCCCCCCCTGTAAAAAGGGGCTGCGAAAGCGAATGTGAGGCGTGAATAGGTAAGCCGTACTTTTGGCCTTAGTTAGCGAAACTTATAAAACAAGAGACATATAAAACAAGACAATTAAAATAGCTGACTACGTTAGCGAGCTTTTCCATGACAAGTGTCATCAAAAACAAAAACAAAAAACCCACAAAATTTGGAACAAATTACAACAAAGAGTTGACTATTTGTCGGTTTGTACTTTCAGAAGCAGATAAACCCGATAACTTAAAATGCCTTGATTTAAATATATCAATTTTGGTATCTGCTTTTGCGAGTGCAAGTACAACTCCGTGTCGAATTTCGTTTTCAATTGGTTGATGAAAATGTGTCGAAAATTCACATTAATTTTTCGGATTAAATAATTCACACTAATTTTAACAGCATTGCCAGAGATTAATCACCAAAAAATTGTTTAAGATCCCATCATCAGTAAAAGATGCTGATTTCACACCAAAAACATTGATATTCCGCAATTAATGTACGTCAAAGCCATTTAAGATGTTCTCTAGGAAAACATCTTCAATTTTTCTTAGTGAGTTAATTGTTTAATCATCTTGGTACAGAATCCACAAATATTAATTCGAGTTTGTAAATAACAAAAAAGTCACTTAGGATCACTAGGAAAAAAATAAGTTTTAATTTATTATATGATTCAAAATTAACTCTAAAATACAAATTTACTCGATACAATTGCTTTTGATAAATATTGTTGACCTCGTGTTCTTGTTTTCAACGGAAGTAAGGGTGCAGTTGTTTCTGAGGTTATGGTCCCCTATGCACCCGAATGCAGAAATCTGACTTCTAGCTCACGCGCGCCGCAAACATTTTTTACAGGACGGACTTCATTCATGCATTTCATTCATTCATTCACACATCGTAATTTAGATCTGAAACAGGAAACGATCACTTCTGCCCCAGTATTCGCAGTGGTGGGAATATTCACTATCGACATGGAGGACTTTGTGACCACCCAGATTTACAGTGAGTCTCTTGGTAGAGGGTTTGATCTCGCAGCCGAAGAGATACGAATCCAACGCTCTGCCAACCAGGCTACCCAGGTTCGTTATAAGAAATCAGGTTTTTATTGAAGGAAGTTTTTTGCAAACTCCTGAAAATATTTAAATTACACTCTTTACTGCCTCTTTTCTCCCTTTTGAACAAATTCCCAAATCATTCCAATAAAAGAACCCAAGAACGCACGGAGTGTTGACGGGAATTTTTTAAATATTCAAGCAATTTCTTTTGGTTTTGAAGTTTGTTGAGTTGTTAACTCAACGTAATATACATCTGGGTATTATGAGTTTCGTAAATGTAGTGTTGGTTTTAGATCATCTCGTCATCATTTCAATCCACTTTTTCGCAGCTCTCTTTTTGAATTTTGTTTGTTGTTGTTTTTTCTTATGACACTTGCCATGGACAAGATGGCTGAGGTAGGTAGGATTTAAACCTAATCAATGTCTCTTGTTTTGTAGTAGCGCCAACAAGGGCCAATAGAACGATTTTGGCTACTCGCTCATCACATTTACTTACACAGCCGGCTTGCTGGCACAGGGGTAGCGCGTCTGCCTCGTGTTCAGGAGGTCCCGGGTTCGAGTCCTGGTTCGGGCATGGTTGTTATTCTGTGTACTATCTGTGAGATGTGTGAATGTGCCCCCCTGTAAAAAGGGGTTGTGCAAGCGAATGAGATGAGTGTGTAGCAAAAGTCGTACTCTTGGCCCTAGTTGGCGCTACTTGAAACAAGAGACGCTTCATTCGGCTTAAATCTGCTGCTGGGTCCAGCAGCGAGCTTGTCCATAGGCAAGTGCCATTAGAACCAACCAACCCAACCAATTTACTTACACATCCCTTTTTTACAGGAGGGCACATTCACACACTTTACAGATAGAACACAGAAGAAGAACCATGCCCGAACAGGGACTTGAACCCGGGACTCCCAGATCACACGTTAATGTACTACCCCCATTCCAGGACGCTTGCAGAATTCAATTTAATTTAGTTAATTGAACGTCCTAACGTGCCGGCTTTCTGGCCTAGAGGTGGCACGTCTTCTTCATGTTTTGGGAGACCCGGGTTCGAATCTCGGTTCGGGCATGGCTGTTCTGTGTGCTATCAGTGAGATGCGTGAATGTGCCCCTTTGTAAAAAGGGATTGTGCAAGCGAAAGGGATGAGTGTGTATCCTAGCATAGTTGTTCTCTACTCTTGACCCTAGTTGGCACTACTTCAAAAAACAATAGACACTCCTTTTGGCTTAAATATGCTGCTGTATCAGCGAGGGGCTTGTCCAATATGGCAAGTGCCATAAGTAACAACAACAACAATGTCCTAACGTTGGCACTTTTTGGGGGCAGATCTCGTAACTTTGAGCCACGGCCAGATGTCGAAGATGACACCTGAGCTGGCATTACCGTTTCCAAATTTTATGCTTCACCAGCGCGAGGATGTTTGGCTCCGAGGGATTTAAAGTGCACCAAACCAACTTATACGACGATTCTTCGGTGGAATCACGTTTCCAGCAGCCATCCAGACCCCGACAACGACCTTCAGGCCTCTACTCTTCCCTTTGAAGAAAATGATAATTTTGGAATAGGCTGTGTGGCAACGCGTCTTATGTTCAAAACATTAACAACAATTTTCTGAACGATTTTGTTTGGTTAAAACACTGGAGGCAGATTTCTCAAGAATACAAGAAGATTTTATTTTGAAGCACTTTTCTTTCTGTTGGTGGTTTTTTCTGTCAAAGACGTTAAGCGAATATCCTGGACCAGATATGTCTTCAATATTTTCTCTTCTAAGAAGTTAAGCAAGCTGTTATATAACTAGTGAGCCTTCCTAGTTTCTTGTGAAAGGCGCTAAGCGAGCTTTCTAGATCAGGTATGTTTTCCATAGTTTCTCAACTTTATTTTCTCAGTACCACGAATGTGTTTGTGTGATTGGAAATTCATTGTGCGAAAAAGGTTTCTAAAAGTTTATCAAGATTCACAACGCATAAAGGCAATGAAATTCAAAATTTGAAGCAAGTCATTTGTTCAGTATGTTTAGTCATTCTAGGAATGTGATTTATGGGAAAACACCCACTCAACATGGCAATTAGGCGGGAGAAATTTGGACATCAAATTGCTATTAAAATTCCCTCTTTAGGGCAAGTGCTTCCGAAATTATTAATAATCTTATGCACTTGAAATCCGATAAGGATAATGATTGAAATGACTCTTTGCCTTGACTTTTGTTTTCTTACGTCTATATTGTATACGGAAACTTTATTTTGTATATATGTTATTTGTTTTTGGGTTACCAACAGCTTCCTTTGTATGTAATTGTTTTATACTTTTTCTTTTTAACAGAATTTTCTTAGTTAACGTTGTTTACATCTTTGTTCCTCTAATAACTGTTGAAATGTTTGATAATTACTATACTTGCAGACAAGGTGACATTTTTTTGAGAATCTAAATTCGTATCTCTTTCCAATCGGGTTCTTTGAATTGTTTTATGAAAATTAAGCTGATTAACCTGCACTTCCGTGCTCTGGGGAGGGGGGAGTTGCTTTGCGGCAGCTCATTGTTATATCCGAATGGCTTCGGCCGGGACGGAGTATACCTATACCATGTTTAGTCATTCTGCAATTCACAACCGAACTTAAGGTCTGTAAGTTCCGATGCGAATTGTAGAATGACTAGCTGATTGGTTATACTATGGCTACTTCAAAGAAAAATTAATTTGGATATATTTATAAGGTAATTTGAAATTAATAATTTAAATGGTAATTAAAATTTTATGTTTCACTGATTTTTCTTATTTTGGGTTTTTGTAGATTCTGAGAAATTCGTTCGTAAAATATATCGCAATAAAATTCATGTATATGGATTTTTGCCTTTATAAATAAGCATACTCGCATATACACGAACAGACAAGTCGAAAGCCGATCACCTCGTTGTTGTATTAATTCTGAAACATTATATATATCTATGATTCCATTAAAAATATAAAAGAGAAAGTTATCTACTTAGATCTTTAATTATTTTTAATTCACATGTCCATAACAGATTAAAGAAATTCCAAATCAAATGTTTTATACAAAATTTGACTGGAAACTATTTTTTTTGTTTTAAAAGTATCATACCAAATTTAATCAATGTAGTTTGCTGCATTTTTTAGCTTTTCTAACTTAAAGAAAACTAAAAAAAATTACGATTTATTAAATTCCAAACAGCGAATTCTTGTGATCAAGATATTTTTTTTCTTTATTTTATCTAAATATATAAAGAAGTTAAATCTATCTAAGTAATTCCTCTAATCGCATGATATTTATCTAATACTTGATAACCTGAAAAATATATTAGTACTGATAATTTAGTTTAGATGACTTTAAAAATACGGTATGTGTATTTTTAGTTTTTTTAATCAATTTTTCTTATTGAAATAAATGAATGAATGGACTATTTTGGATGAATAAATGATGTACCACGGCTTGGTTTTTTCTGATTTCTAAGTATTTCTAAAAAAACTGAAGTATTCTTAAGATAATTTATTTATACTGATCATTTAGATGCAGTAATCCTTTTTATTTCGACCCAAATAATCAGCACTCTCAGCGTTCAGTTTATTATTTACTGATGGTTTAATTATTTTTAATTATAATAAAAGTTTTACTACCATCCATTGTATGCGGGTTATCTTCGATTTCTCTTGAGTATATTTTACACTTGAAATGTATTGGCAATGCTTTCATTATATTTTATTTATCTCCACAGAGATCTTCAAACATCTATTTTTATAGGTATTAACGGCAACGTAGAATGAATGGATTAAATACAGTTTTTTTCCATCATGTTTTAAATTTGTGATATAGTTTAATTTGTATATCAGTAAAATTTATGATTTTTCGGTATTCCAATTATTTTATAACGCATAATTAATGCTCGAAATATTTTTTTTTGTTTCGTGATTGTTTGGGAAGATTAAATATTTGCTATGTTTTCTTCTTTTCCAAGAGGTATTTCAAAAAACACCTCAACGCATGTATGTGATTAAAATTTATAAATTTTAAAAATAAATGAATTTTTAGTATTTAACTATAGAATGCAAATCCATAGCAAATAAAGAAATACCCATTAAGGTAGCTCATTGTTTTAAATATAAGTATTATTATAACGGCTTACAAAAGGTCAAATAATAATTTAATATATAAGCATTTATTTGATTTAATTCATAATTTTAAACATATTTTCAGTGCTATTCTTAATATCACAAATTCGATCTATGGATCCATTAACATCAGATGCAATTTTTACATTTTATTATTACAAAGACTAATGAAAGATTTTTAAATATTATTACAAAGACTATTTAAAGATTATTAAATATTATTAC
>JAOUZG010008087.1:2056693-2082448 GCA_026289955.1 Argiope argentata | reverse complement strand
TCCTTTATTAAAGATGGGTTCAATTTCCTTTATTAAAGATGGGTTCATTTTCCTTTATTAAAGATGGGTTCATTTTCCTTTATTAAACATGGGTTCAATTTCTTCTATTAAACAGTGGTACAGTGGTTCAATTTCTTTTATTAAACAGTGGTTCAGTGGTTCAATTTCTTTTATTAAATAGTGGTTAATTTTTTATAAAATAAAATTGACCAATTACCTCTTTGGAATCTCATTTGTGAACGTAAAGTTTCGGATCCTGAAAATTCAGGTAAAAAGATTTATTTGGTGGAATCCTTCTGTGCTTGATAAACGTATCCAAGAACAGATTATTGATAAAATACTGTCAGCGCTATGGACAGTAATTATATTTGCAATACTTATCCTTTATTGACTTGATAAAATGAGTAATTAAAGTGTCCCTATCAATTCGAAGGGTACTAATAGGGGTAACAGGGATTATTTTGAACAGTATATGGTTCTGGAATGGTAGTAAATCTTTCAAACCGTTTTAAAAGGCTGTTAATTTTTTAACGTGTATGTGATTTTTCTCTCAATATTCTTCATATAAATATTTAACTTTCAATTCGAGTTGTTCATGTATTATTAATAAATTACTAAAAAGTGCACCTTTTTATTTGTTTCATGTGTTCTCAATTTTATTCATAAAATTTGAAAGACTGTAAATATAAAAAAGGTATGGATCTAACAGATTCAATTTAGTCATTTATGCGATTTGTTTGTTTTTTTTATTTTACAAGTGTAAAATCATCTAATATATAAAGTCTATCCAAAAGAAACTCCTACTTTGAATATTTAAAGATATGTATTTTAAATAATAATCAAAGATCAAAGAATTCATTGTGCCATCAGTGGCGGATTTGGCGTTTCAGATGCCCGAGGCGCAATTCAATTTGAGGCCCTCCTCTCCTCCAGTAATATTTATAGTATGCACTCTTTATATATATTTTTCAGTCTGTTAAGCTCTGAACCTGATTTTTTTTTGTGTTAAAAAAGGAAGGTAAGAATTAGG
Organism: Argiope argentata; assembly: GCA_026289955.1. Taxonomy (NCBI): domain Eukaryota; kingdom Metazoa; phylum Arthropoda; class Arachnida; order Araneae; family Araneidae; genus Argiope; species Argiope argentata. The sequence continues at coordinate 2,081,418 of JAOUZG010008087.1, read as the reverse complement.
TACATAAAATTGAAAATTAAAATCCATTTTTCCATACCACTGGACGGTATTTAAAATAACGATAAAGTTCAGGGTGTGTTTTTAAAAAACGCGCTATTTTGTACCATAGTTACGCAATATTTGTCAAAGATACATGTCTGAAACTTTATTATACACCAAATCATGGAGCTAATTAGAATGGAGCTAATTTTCTCTATTGCTATTTAAAGCTCGGTTATGTTTTAAAACGTTATTAAAGTTCCGAATTTTAATAAATGTACGTTTTTCCCACTTTCTGAACAGTCATTTTCTTACTATTTCGAACTAATTAAACCGTCCTAATAAACAAACAATGCTTTTTATTGAAAAACTGAGAAAATGAGTCGATTAATTTGCATTTAATTATTTTTGTTTCAAATTAAGTTTCTTAAAAATAAAAAGGAAAATAATAAAGAATAGAAAAATACGTCTTTGGGTGATTTAGCGAATAGCGCTAGGCCCGAACTTCCAATCTCATGGTTAGTAGCCGAGTAACATAACCGTTGAGCCAAAAGTGCACTTCGCTCCGAGGGATGTTATCTGGCTTATATTACAATCACCACACGTCAACTAATATTGATACTATTATTTATTAAACATTAGAAATATATTGAACTATAATAATAACAATGGCAGTTTCTTCTTTTCGTATATTAAAAACAAATTAAATAGGAACCTTTAGCTTTAGCAAATTTATCAATTAGAGTTTCATACTCTAACAAATTAACTACATCATTTTAGATGAACATCATGGATAAGTAACTTAAAATTTAATTGTGATAAAGAATTCCTGAAATAATTTTTTACTCTTTTAAGCACCGAAAATGAGCGTTCACCACTTGCCTTACAAATGGGAATAGTTGAAAATATTTTTAGAATTGTCTCTACGTTAGGAAATGTAGACTGCAGCCTTCTTCCGATTATTAATCTGTACATATCAATAGGATTTGTAATTTTTTCTTCTTTTATGAGGGCAATAAAATGTACAAGTTTACCTTTAAAATTTTTAGGTCACAATATCATTTTCATATTTTGCGCATATGTTATCCACGCAGTCATTAAATTTGACATCGGCCATTTTAAATAAGAAAAATTCCAAAATACAATAAAACCTCACTGTAAATCGAATTCCTTCGAGATAGATCTGCAATTAATACATCAAATAACCTTGTGTACATTAATAACAAAATTTTCTTTTGGACTGAAATTTGTTTCGTTTAATGTTGTTTCATCAAATTGCAGTTTTCTTTTTCTTATCCGTGTTTCCCGAGTTCCGGTTTTTGATAAATGCATTGGCCCCGATCTCTATATCTTCGAAGTTGGTCCAGACAATCTTTATAAAATCGGATAGAATTGTAATAGATTTGTTGTAAGCAGTAAATTATACTGTGTATCTTGCAATGATTTGCTTGTACTATTTATTCTTTGCAATAATTTATCCCATAAAATAGTTAATAAAGCTGTTTCATAATATTCGAAACATTCTGCTAATTTTTTTACCTACAATTTGCTTACAGGTTTTTCAGTATCCGCCGTGCTAATTTTGGTTAGAACTTCTTTAATATTTTGATAATTACTTTTTAATGCAGAAACTGCGTCTGCTCTTGATGACCACCTAGTATCACTTATTCTTTTTAAATTTGGAGATTGATTTTCTAAACTGTTATTAAGCATATTCCATCGTCGAGTAGATGCCGAGAAATATACATATAAATTCTGAATAAAATCAAAATATTTTAATGCACCAAAACATGATTCTGCTGCACAATTTTCTATTAAATTTAATGTATGGCTTATGCATTGAAGGTTGCGTTTATCCAGGGTCGGTAGACCGGGTCACCATTTTAGGTGTAGCGGATAGCGCTCGGTCCGAACTCCCAATCTTAAGGCTTGTAGCCGAGTAACAAATCCGTTGGGCCAAAAGTGCACTTCGGTCCGAGGGATGTTAGCTTGCTTATATGTATAGCAATCACCACAGTACGAAAACGGCTGTATTTATGTGCTGTTTTAGTCTTGCTTGCAGTCCACTGTATTTCCCTGCCATATTTGTCGTGTTATCGTAGGTTTGGCCCCTACAATTTTTAATATCTATAGACAAATCTTTTAAAAACTCAAGAATTATTTTTCTAAATATTCAGAATTATGGTCTTGAATATTAATAAAGACGAAAAATCTTTCTTTTATGTCCCTATTTTTACAAACAAATCTCAAAATACAAGTAAGTTGGTCTACGTGAAATATATTCGGAGTAGAGTCCACATTTATTGAATAATAAATTGCTTCTTGAAGTTCAGTTATTAGATGTTTCTCAACTACATCGCTCATTAAACTTATGAATTCGTCACATATCGTGTGAGATAAATAATTGACATTTCCACTCCTTTATTGCTAAATTTTTCCAAATGCAATTTTAGAAAACCGTCAAATTCTGCCAAATGATCAACTCAAGAAATGTCCTTTTCGATTGGAAGTTGTATATTCTCTGTGGCCACGAAATGCTATTCCTAAACTCGCCAACAATATTACTGTTGCAATGACTCGCTGTAAAACAGCTCTCCAATACTTTTGTTCCGTGTCAACCTGCTGTTCTAAATGAGTATTTATACGTCCAGAAATAGACAAGCGTTTTTGTAGTCACCATAGATTTGATATGATTCTGTGAAGTTTCGTGTCCACTTAAGTCTCTTGCTAAATTTTTCCAATCACTAAATCCTGTTGAAAATTTCGTGTACGCATTAGAAAAACATTTTACAAACATAACAATAAATGCACTTACTTGTAGCTAAATATACTAACCATTGGTGAAATTCTTTTGTGCCATTTGCTTTAATACAATAAAAATTCGTTTCAGAAACATTCCTATAATAGATTCGATTTCTGTCTCCGAAATACTTGTAATATTCCCAATATTACAAGGCTTATTTATCAAATAAAGTTCAATCATTTTATCTGATAAGTTTGGTGGCCACAATGCAATGTCACTGGGAAACAAATACTTGTTTTTATGTTTACCACAGTCAGAATCAGCTATTTTATTTTGCTATATAAAATTACAAATTGTTGATTCTTGTGTTCCATTCTTAGATCACTCAATAATTTCTTCGAATTCACATTCTGCTTCGGCTAGCTTATCGGTTTTTTCTTGTGCATATTCTGTTTTAGTTTGTTCGTCTGTCTTTTTAGGCTTGCATTTTATTTCATTTCGATCACCAATAAATCCTTGCTCAGGGATTTTTTCTTGTGCACATTTCATTTCAGTACACTCATCAACCTTTTCAAATTCACATTGTATTTCAACTCGCTTATTAATTTGTTTCAATTTATATTCCACTTCTGATTGTGCATCATTTTTTTCATGTGCATATTCAATTTCAATTTGCTCATTGGTTCTTTTAGGTACACATGCAGCATCTGGTTGCTCAACTGCTCTTTCTGACTCGTTTTCCATTTTAGCTCCTTTTTTCAAATGTTATAATGAATTTATTGAGGGAATTTTGATATCGTTTAACATATTCTGCTTTTACTTTTTGCGTTTCGAAGCACCCGATTCAAACTTTCTTTTCGGTGGCATGGCTAATACATTTTTTTTAAAAATTAGTCGCATAAAAAATATTAGCTGGACTTAATACCCATTCCTTTGCTTTTAATGACGACGATAGCAAACCTCCGAGGAGGGGAAAGGTCATGTGCTACCAAAGGGGGGGAACCAAGAGAGGGTCGAAGAGGAAGTGAACGAGACAGAAGATATTTGATCCATTTTCATGTTTTTTTTTATTATTATTATTTTAATCCTTTCATGTAAATAATATGATAATCTAGAATTGGATTGTTTCCTGTAATCATTTCTACACAATCATCCCGATTGAAATATTTATATATCCGGTGTAGAAATGATTACAGGAAATAATAAAAGCATATTTCATTATACATATTATTATTTTAGTTTTAAATTTTGAGGCCCCTTAATTTATGAGCTCGAGGTCCGAGGCCCGAGGCGCGCGCCTCATGCGCCTGTTTGGAAATCCGCCACTGTGTGCCATTCACTATTTCTAAAATCTAATAACTCAAAATCAATCTTAATTTCCTTTTATCCTTTGAGACTTTTTGAAAGACTACTGTAAATTTAATTTACTTATATTTTAGACATTAATTGTGAACGATATTAGGATTAACTTTAACTATTTGAATGCTAATATAAAATGAAATGTTATTTACAATTATAGTTCGTATCAAGGCTCTGGCGCTTAAAAATGCATCAATATTCAATTTAAAAGTACTTAGTATCTGAATGCGTTTCTTTCAAAATAAAAACTGCCATGCTGGGTCTGAAAAGCTAATTAAATAACCATCATGTATAAATATGCTTTCTAAATTAGTTCCCAAGTGTAATCGTTTTTTTCTTTGCATGTTTTTTTTTTATTTTAAATGCAATTTACCAAGTGCATATTTTTACTTTTATTGTAATGTATTTTTAAGCAATTCATTAATTTGCTTCGTAAAAAAATATATTTCTAAGTATATCAATAAAAAGCATGAGATGAAATTATTTAGGAATATTTTTAAAAAATCTATCGATTGTTTGAAATCTGAAATATAAGAGACATCAATTGAAAATTGTAGTTTTCTTAAGTTATTTCAAAAAAAAACTATAAAGATGGTAGTTAGAGGGTGTGTATCGATGAAAATATAATTTTTTTTCGAATAATTTGTCACTCAACAAAATAAATTCCAACTATGAAAATTATGTTACAAATTATGTCCATTCTAATCATTGACTCTAAAATCAAAAGATAATTTTTAAATCGTTATGATAAGCATATTTTGTTGTCGAAAAATAATTTAAGAATTGTAAATTAGATCTTAAGGGGTTTTTTGTATAAATGCAGTTCAAAATCAAAAAGAATGGTCTTCAAAACCTTTTTGTATTCTCTATTAAACTTGTCATGATAGAAAGTCTCAATTTGGCATTGGCGGATAACAGTTACGAAATAATAACTTTTGGCGTGAAATTAGAACTTTTACTGAATCTATCGTGTCATCTTTGTTGAGTTATTTGGGGATTAATCCTTGGCACGATAATATTATGCAAAAATCGAATTTGTATTTTAGACACATTTTTCGTAATCGGTCGAAATCATAAAAAAAAATGTTGGAGCAGAACAACACTTTAAGTCACATTCTCATACCAAATCTGACAAATTCATTGCTTTTTTGTGTTATTAGGCTTAAGTGCCTCTGAAAATTCTAACCGACAGACAGTCAACTCATCCTTCGATTAAGCTCAAAGTTTACAGGTGTTTGCATTATAGATGCTGAATATGTATACCAAATCTTATCTATCTAGTTTTCCTCATTTTATAATTCGAGATGTCGAAAAGATAGGTTTTATCGTATTGGAAATCTTCATATTTTGTGTAAAAGACAGTATAACAATTTTCAACCACCCTACTCAAAAAATTTTTGAGTTATATTTCTCACAGACAGATATTTCCGAAAAACGTATTTTTCAAACTCAAGGAGTTCTAAAACATGGATATTCAGCAATATGTAGAGTTAAGTATTACCATTATTATATTTTCTCTAAACTACTGTCTGTCCATAAGGAGATCTCTGGCCGACAGTCGTCTATGTTTACGGCGAGCGTTATAGAAACAGGTTACTGCAGGAAGAGTCCATTTCGCAGAGGTAGAAATTCATTCAAGTTTCTTACGTTGGCGCGTTTAGCGCCTAATTGGCGGTATTGATATATTGCCTTTAATTTTCAAAAGCAAATTCGAAAAATAATTCACTGGGCTGAAAATCATTTGCATACTAAGTATTTTGAAAATATATATTATTCCTGTTAAAAAAATATAGAAATTTCTTTCTGATTAGTACAGAAAGAACAGAATAAATCAAATAGAAAAACCGAATAATTATTTATATGTCTAACGACTGCACAAGAAGTAAAAAAAATTAAGTAGAACCCAGCATGACAAAAATGTAACTTTCATTTAATATTTTTTTTAATTTATGTAACTAGTTAAGATCAAATTCTCCGCAGCAAACGCGATGTAATCTAATTCAACATAAAAATAATAACATAATAATCGTAATTATTTCATAATTTTTATTAAAGGTTGCTGTTACAAAGTAAAATATCCATTGTTAAATATGCTTAAAACCTCTCCAAAATAAATTTGTTTATTTATTTTTGATATATATACTATTTTTCGAAACTCAAAATTAACAATTACATTTTATGAAATTTTAAGGATAATCAAAAGTATATTTGATATTAAGCACTTTTGATTATCGATATATTGAATAACAGAAAACAAGAGCACATTATTGAAAAAATAGAAAACAACAAAAAAGAAACAAATAAATTTCGTAGCTTCAGGAAATAAACTAAATAAAATTCTATATCTTCTATAACTTACAATTAGACTAATTGAAATGAAACAAAAAAAAGCAATTTTAAAATTCCCTTTTTATTTATAAAACACATTAATTATTTTTAAAAAAAGTTCAAAACTATCAAAGATCGTGTGACAGTTGTGTACTTTCAATAAAAAAAAAATTCTAAATCACTGTGATAAGATTCCGTTTCTTCTGAATCGGAATCCGATTCAGTACTTCCAAACTGAATGACTAGTTCATCTACTAGTTCTTCTAAAACCCCATCTTTTTCCCAATACGAATTTTCAGCAAGTTTCAAGCAAAATTCTATAACATTATGCACAATTTTACGTGCTTGTGATTTTAAAGTCTCTCCATTCTTAAATCGAAAAGGCATTTTAAAGGATCTCAAAATTCAAGAGACAAAAATTGTTAAATAATGAAATGCAGTTAATATTAACCAAAGAAAATATTAATAAAATATAAAAGAAGTAAGCTAAGCAAATATAAAGATACGAGCAACTGCGGCTAAAGCGAGAAGACGAATGAGCAATAATTTTTTATCGCTTCATTTTTTCGCCAAGATAAAGAATACCCTCGCAGACTTCGGTTCGATTCCACCCATTCGAAATGGATCCTCCCTATCGACGCCTGTTTCTATAACGCCCGCCGTAAACATAGACGACTGTCGGCCTGAGATCTCCTTATGGACAGACAGTACGTATAAAAAAAGTAAAAATACTAAGTAACTATCTTGTCAAAAATATTATGGAATATACATAAACATATTTCCGGAACCAAAATACTAAAACATAGATTACATTTGGATAGCTCTATTGCTTCTACAAATAGAACGCACATGAAATGAAACAAAATATCAAAAAATTAAGTATAAAACAGAAACGTAAAGGAAAATATACGATGAATCCGGCCTGAAGACTTTTTCAAGGGTCATCCTCAGGCAAGGATTCACACCAGGGTTTTTTTTCTATGAGATATCTGACTTTCGTCAAAATTTTACTTCTCGCATCCCTAATTAGCAATAAAAATTAAGTTCAACACAGAAATTAAAAAGAAAATATTTGATTAATCCTTTCTGGAAACTTTTTCAAGGGTTACCTTCAGACAGGGTTTCAAATCGGGCATTTTTAAGCCTCGAATCAAATCCAAAAGTTAAAAAAAAGAACCTAAATCTCCAATTTTCTCCAAAACTCAATATTCTGGGTTTTCGGGTCACGAGAGGCCAATTTTTTACGAAAGTCGGACCCCTCACAGAAAAAAAAAATCCCTGGTTTGAATCTCTGCCTGAGGGTGACCCTTGAAAAAGTCTTCAGGCCGGATTCATCGTATATTTTCTTATTAGTTTCTGCTTTAAACTTATTTTTATTGCTAATTTGGTTAAACATATTAAGCCTATAATTTTGTGTGGAATATCAGGTGAATTACGGCTAATTCACCCGATATTCCATACAAAAGTACTACAATACGTAGTCCCATAATTTTGTCAGGGCATATTATTTTATCAACATCTTTAATAAAAAAATTATGCTCTTCTTTGAAGAAAACTATCAGAATTAGAAAGTTACAGTGTCACTATTTTTTATTGTTCTGTAGATCATTTCATTGGTGTCTCAAGAAAAGGAAACCCAATGATTTTGAACCTTTATGCATATATTTTCTTATGTGGCGAAAAAAAAATAAGATCGTTAATCCAAAGGCATTAACAACCTCCAACAAAACATCAATGATTTCTTCGAGGAACTTCTAGTCATTAAATATTTATTAAAATTTACAAATGATAAAATTCAGTGTTTTTTTCGGGGTGGGGGTCTGGTGTGCCAACTAATAATATTTTATGAAGATCACTTTTGAGCCTGAAGAAGGTAAATTTTTAGCTGTATATTTAATGGATGAAACAACATAAAGCATGATCAAGAGTTTTTCTAATAAAAATTATTGCTTATTTCAAAGGATATTGAATAATGGGGTTAAATTAGAGTTAAGATCCTATACATTTTAGCAGAACTTCTAATCATTTATCTAGTTTCAAGTTTTCATTTGGTAACAGAGAAGTGAGTATTGTTATTTCATGTATAGCGTACTCTGCATTACATCTGATATTGCATCCATTTTCTAGGAAGAAAGAATGTACTTTCTATAAACATTTAACTATTTGTTTTCTGCCTTATGGCTGTGAATCGCCCACAGTTTATTTTCTTAAGTGACAAAGAAACAGCAACTAAAACTCAAAGGTATTAATTATCCCCAACAAAATTTCAACGAAGTGTCAATCAACACATTACAAAGCATAAACAACTGAGAACCAACATCTCCTGAGAACCATAGTAAGATATGATCCAAATTTCAAAGTTTAAATAAATCACGAAAAGAAGGGTGAATTGTTTGTTTACCGATGAATATTTCCGTTTTCATTGCACAAAGCTTATGAATAAAATAAACTTGGAATTCTAGTTATGTTTTGAGCTTCATTCAGTAACATTTTTTTTGTTTAAAATAAATGTACAATCAAGTAAGAGTGGAATTTGTTTATACATTTTCATCTCGACCTATGACTTTTTAAATAAAGATTTCAGTTGCAGACTGTCTCTCTGCGTCATGTTAATCATTGCAATGCTCATTTTTATTGGTTCCAATTATAACATCAAATTCATAACGCTAGAAACAACGTTTAAGGCGACCAGGGCCCTTTAAAATAACTTTTTACAATTTTCACCTTAGCATTTTGAAATTTTACAGACATTAAGAGTAACACTATAGGATATGACACATAAAATTTTAAAGCATTAATTTATTAATAAAAATAATAATTTATTAACTTAAACATTTTTTTAAAAAAACATCAGTAGTTTTGAGTTATTATATTGGTTAATATTGATATTTCGTACTCAAGCTTCAAGATTAATCCCAACTTTTGTTTCAAAAGGTTTAGAGTGAGTAACAATAAAAAATGGAGTGTTTTTTGACAAGTTGAGAGTTCTGGAACATTTTTCATGAACTTTGTTTATCGCTAATATTATATTGTATTTACCCTCCTAACTCATAAATAAATTATTATAATGCTTTAAAATTTTATGTGTGATCTCCTATACTGTTACTCTTTATGCTCGTAAAATTTCAAATTGCAAAGTTGAAAAGTTTAAAAAAATCAATTTGGAAGTCCCTGGTCGCCTAAAGAAATATTGACAAATTTCAGTAACAAGGAAATTTCGGATATACTAACGGCTTAGTGGAGATAAGTACTAGAATGTCGAGAAAAAAAGTTACATACTCGGATTTGTACATTTACTAAAAGAATAAGATATTTCTTAGGAGCTATAAGGAATATTTATGTTGTATGTTATTGTGATTCTGGCCTAATTGTATATGAATCCAAATATCATTTTCTGAATTCTTGACATTTTTTTTTTTGGAAATGTGTTTATAGAGTGGTTTTGCGCTTGTAAACTACAGAATCCGTACTTTTTCGGAGAAGATTAGGGAATATGCGACTTAAAAAAAATTGAGGTTTTAGTTCCATATTTCCATACTACCCCTATACGTAATGTTACTTGAGAACTCAAAAACAACTAACAGAGTAAAGAGTATTTCACAATAACAGGCATCCAAACAACATTTGTCGGGGTCTTGGCTTAGGGATAGGGCGGCTTCCCCTTCACCTGAGCATCCAGGGTTCGAGTCCTGCTTAGGGCACGATTGTTTTTTGTATTCTATGTAGTATGGGGTGGATTTTGCCTCGTGAAATACCCTTTCACGCGGCAAAATCCACTCCATAGTAAACCACATTCATAAATACCAAGACCTCTTCAAGAGCTACAAAAGTTGAGACCAGAAATCCCCTTGTGATAATCAACCGAAATTATAACTTAAAAAGTCCCTCAAAAATGCAGATCTCATGATGGAAATCAAGACCCAAGGACCCAGATGGGCCCTACGTATTTCTGACTTTATAGTGATTGTTTATTAGCCATACATATGTTCACAATTTATCAATTTTACCCCCCTTTTTAGTTGGTAATCTAATTCCTCTGTAAATTCAACCAATAATCAACAGTATGGGTTGAGCATTCTTTCAGTATTCTTGTCCCCTCTATCCAATTATAAATTTAGAAAAAAAATTGAACGGATTCGTGTAAGATTAGACACCGATGACATTCTCTCTGGAAATCCCTGAATGTTGTATCGTCTATTTTTTTCCTTCAACAAATTTTTCCTTTTCTCCCATCTTCTGCTCATCCAACTGGTTATATAGCGTTATAGGCACCGGGGGCACAGGATGGTGTTATGTATTCTATCGGTGAGATTTGAGAATTCTCCCCACTTTTACAAAGGGATTGTGAAGCGAATGTGAATGAAGTAGCTAAGTCATACTCTTGGACTAGTTAGCACTACTGAAAAAACAAGAGACGCTCACTCGGCTTAAATCGCTAGCAGATCTGTCAGAGGGGTTTCAAAGTGCTGTATTGTAACATCAACTACCACGTTCGAGGGAGTTAATTCATTAATACAATAATAACCCTTATTATATAATATGAACGACGACAAAAATGTTCCATTTGATAAAATTATTTTTTCATCCTAAAAATGAAGTTTCAATAACCGATTGTTAAGTTAATCGAAATAGAAACTATTTTTTAAACTTTCCATTCTTTGCAAAAGAGACCAGTCATCAGTGGTAATTATTCGAAACATTTGTGGTGACATTCTTAAAACCTGTCTGAATTGTTATATAAACCTGTTTGAATTGTTATTGTACATCATTTTCTGGAATAGTGATGGTTATATTCATTCAGTTTTGAGTGGCTATATTTCTGAATTATAGTATAAATTGGTTTTGGCAACAATCTTCTATATATCTTTGCTGATGAATTAAAAAAATCCTTCTTTAAGTCACAAGCAATGCCTTAATATTCCGTACATGAACTAATTTTCAACAGCAGTTTCTAGTAAAATTTTGAATGAATTCGAAATAATTTAGATTTGAAACGTTCCGTGTAATTTTGATACAATACTGTATATCTATGAATCGGTGTTTGATAGAATAGACTTTAGCCTAATGAATTTTGCAAAATTATGCTTCGGATAATGGGAATTAGCTATTTGATTTGGTTTTCATGAAGTTTATTTAGGATTTACATTAATTTAAAATTATAGGATGTATGGCGTTTTTGTCTATAGCTTTAAGAAACGAAGCACTAAAAATTAGTTTTTACAATTATCAAAATTAAAGAAACAACCTTTTTTAAAAATGTCGATCTTGTTATGGAATTTCTTCCAGAATATTCTTTATGTAATTTTATGCAATCACTGCAACATTCTTGAATAAAATCAAAACAACTTTCACAGTATCTCACAAATTTAATCTCGTATCTTGTTTTCAAATTTGGTTAAAAGAATTTTGAATAAACATTCTTTGACAGCTACTTTATGAGCATTTACTTACTTAGTTGTCACTTATTAGTTACTTATTAGCTTGATTTTAATGCTTCAAGTGTCACAGTGTCTCACAAATTTAATTTCGTATTTTGTTTTCAAATTTAATTTATTTTTTTAAATAAACATTCTTTGACAACGACTTTATGAACATTTACTTACTTACTTATGTTATTTCATCAGATATTTCAAGGCATGTATTGACAAAACCATCAAAGATATTGTCAAATTTCAAAGATTAATGAGCTAAATCTCAAAGATTATGCTCTTGATTCTTTGTTTTTTTTAAAATACTTCAATCCACTTATCACACAATCAAAAATGCTCATATAATACATGGTAACCCTAATGACTACTCTGCTCCGCATAATTGTTTTTTGGATTGATCCTGATTGACAGGGAACTAAGGTTGAGTCCTAAGAATCCTTAAAGACCACGACACAACCTTTCCCGTAGGAAGCACATCCGTCTTCTGGAGAATGCCAATTTCTTTAATTTCTGCACAATCATAAAGGAAGTTTCTCATCCTCATTCCCGAGTTGGCAAAGGGGTCTACTCTGACCTATCAGATGGCATATGGAAAAATCTGAATGAGCAGCAATACTCGTTGGCAATGTGGTTGAATCCTAAGGTACAACCCTTCCCGTGGGAAGAATATCCTCTCATCAATCAAAGGAGCTACCCATCCCCATCTTTCTGTAAACTTCAAAATGATGAGAACCAACAACCAAAACGGTGGCTTCACAATTCCATTAACAAGATAGCTAGCTCCCAGTTGGTGATACTAGGTAAAAGAACTATCATTTTAATGATAGTGTAATAATTTTAATTTGGGCTTTAATAAGAAATAATAAATTGAAAATATTACTTAAGAGAAAAACATTGGATGACAAACACGGGGAAAAAATCCCTACGCGAAAATAATCCCTACGCCCTAGGAAAAGAAAATGTAAGTTTAATTTGATTCTATGAGGAAGGTTTATGTGCACAATAAGTGGAATAGACATGTAAAGATTAAAAATATAATTAGCGTTTATCGTAATCTGATGATTAAAAACTCGTCATTTAAGAAATCAGTGATGCCAAGTTATGAGTAAAAACTTCCTTTGATATTTAAAAAAAACAATTTTCCCATCAATCAATTTTATCATCAAAACTGGCCGGTGTATAACAACAAACAAGGGAAACTCGAGCTCATTTCTTTCAGAATCTGCTTAATTGTCATTCACAGCATCGCGTATTTATCAGCCAACAAATCAAGTAAATGGCAGCGTTACAATCAATTCCCTTTTTTTTATTGCATTAATCCTTCTTATTAACTTCCACTTGGCACGATTTAATTACGCGCATTCCTTCAGTCTCACTTCACTTCATTTATCTTCAATCGCGCAGGGATTTTTTCCCCCTCTCAGCTCCTTTTCTAGAGCAGAGTCAACATTGGATAAGAAAGTAACCAATGAGAGAACAAAATAACAGGAAAAAAATGACGTCAAGGAAGGAAATATCTAATCAGAGGGGAAAGATAAACAGTCAATATTTCGTAACTTATTGCTTTTGGATGGAAACCGGATGAACCATTTTCGATGAACTTATACATATTTTCAACCGTTTTCACTCGCTATGAGACACTTATCTAATCTTTAAACAGATGCTGACACTCTGAACACTAAAAAAATGTATTTAAATTGAAAACTTAATTTGGAAAAATTGTAGCATAAGAAATCGAATAGATGCTTTGGAATTCCACAAATTTAACGAAATAAATAATATATTTTATTATTAAAGTGAGCCACGGTTGTCTTGTCATAAATCTTTGGCTTCTTAACTGAAGGATTTCAAGTTTATGATTCATCTGTTTGTAAATATTGTCTGTTTATAAATACATCAATAAGAGGGTCTAATGAACATTAAATGCGTCAGAATCAACTCTTCTCTTGCTCATGTGGTGTGAAAATTTGGAGGAATTTGTCAGCTCAAGTGTCTTCCAATCATCTGATCACAAATTAAATTTACCTGATTAGTCTCAAAACTACCCTGGTGTTGCTTTAAAAGAGGGCATTAATATAACCAAACAAAACTATACTTTTATGGATAAATATAAATTTGATATCTTAAAGTTATTAAAATTTATTTTCATTGATTATTTATAAAATAAAGCTCTAATGATAGAAAAGTGAAAACGTTATATTTTGTTCACAGTCGATATAAAAAAAATTATAATATTGAAGTACAAAGAGAGAGATATACTTCATAGCTTTCTTGAGATCCTACTTTATTTCCAAGTAAATTCTAATTTTTACACTAAATTGTTGAAAAGTCAACAAAATATATATTTTCCAAATTTATCCAAAGGAATAAGAAAATAAGCGTATTACTTATAATCGTTCATACAATAATCTGTTCCTAAATATTTCTCTTTCACTAAGATACGTTTATATATCGTTTGCATTGGATGGGAATCTTAGTATATTTAGTGCTACTCCTTTTCATTATTTTGCTTATGTTTTGCTAATTACTACGTCAATTTACTCTTTTTCATTATTCAACTTCATTATTTTCTTTATTACTACGCCGATTTACTCATCTTCATTATTTTACTTATGATTGCTGATTACTACGCCAATTTACTCGTTTTCATTATTTTGCTTATGATTTGCCAACTGACTCAATATAAAAATTTTATATAATTTAACAATTACTATAATCTATTTTTTATTTACTGATTAGTTAATGGATTTATTTAAGACTTAATGGTAATGTAAATAAAAATGTAACATGTTCTTCAATATTATTAATATTATATGTTTATAAATGTATAAGCTTTAGAGCTACAGTCACTTCAATAAATATCACTAAGTAGTGGTTAATCTGGAAATTATCCAAGAAATTTGTATACAGATTAGTTAATGTGTGAAAAGAAAGAGAACTTATTAGCCTAAGCAATCCATAAATTACTTAAATAATCTCTGAATTACATGATTTACATACATTAATAGCGATATGTAATCCATACTTGCTCTTAAATTTATATCAAAAATAAAGATTCAAACATGCCAATACAAAAATTATTTAAAAGATATTCATAGTTTTCCTTTTCTCGTAGAATATAAAGATATGAAAAAAAATGCATCATAAGATTTAACTTTCTCATTCTGATGAATCGCCTCGATTGAGATATCTGAATTCGAAAATCACAATTTTAGGATCCGATATATCGATCCGCTTATATTTCAAGCTGGATGAATGAAATTTGGCGTGTGAGTTTAACCCTAAATTTATAGATTACATCAAATTTGGAAGAAATGTATCCAAAAAAAATTATATATCCAGACGCAATTAAAGACGACAACAGAGTATTATGAGTCATATATAATTCTTATTTTTATAATATAAAATATGAAATGATACGAAATTCTGAACAAAATCTGTCAAATACGTTTTTTGCCGTTTGATTGAGCTTTCGCGTACTTGTACACACAACGGCCCAAAATGGCAAATTATGATACTTTAAAAAAGATATTTTATCTCCTAACAAAAACTGTAATTCTTTATCAAATTTTAGATTCAATAGGTAGATCTAAAGGCATCCTAAGTGTATATTCGTCCTCATACTAGGAAGCAAAAAACGCTCATGTCGGGTGTCTATCACTCTACTTAGGGTCGAAACTGGGGAGAGTGAATGTTATATTGTGAACATTTTATCGTGTAGCCTTTCTGGAACACAGATAGCGCATCTTCGTCGTGTTCTGAGAGTCCCGGGTTCGAGCACGGTTGTTCTGTGTGCTGTCTATGAGATGTTTGACTATGCCCCCCCCCCCCTATAAAAAGGGGCTGAACAAGCAAATGTGTGGTGAGTGTGTAGCTAAGTCGCACTCTTGGCCCTCGTTGGCGCTATTTCAAAAACAAGAGACGCTCCTTTTGGCTTAAATCTGCTACTGTATTAGCGGGGGGCTTGTCCATGGCAAGTGCCATAAGTAACAACAACAAAATTTTATAGTTCCCTCTTTCCCAAAATCTGCTTAGTAAAAATATGACCCCACATCACTTTGAAAGACTTCTCTCAATTTAAATAATGATATGATGGGGTCGAGGGGTTTAAGCCTTCATAAGGGCGAATGTAAAAAGTTTTTGTTGATAACCACTTTCATTGGTATTATTTGAAAGCGCTATTACAGAGATTGGCATTTTTAATAAAAGAAAGAAAAGAAATGGCAATTTTCTTTTATTTCAAAATTTTGATTTATATTTAATTTATTTCAAAAAGTGTAACGAAACTAATTCTATCAAAATAAAACTTAAATACAATTATTTTATTACAAAAAATTGCTGTATTTTTTTTCTTTATTGCTGCAAAATTATTTGATTTTCTGTTTTTTTTTTTCTTTAAAAAACTAACAATGAAAATGATAATTATTAAAAGTTTCTTTATATAAAAATCTTTGAAATGAAAATTTATGTATGTATTATTTTCATAATTACAAATTTTTAAAAATGTATAAATATATTTTTACCATTTTGTGATGGTTTTGCTTGTTTTTGTGTAACAAATCCTTTTTAAAGTGAAGCTAGAAAGGAAAATTGACATAATTTACCTTTTTTTATGATCTGCATTTGTTATAGTAGCCATAAAAACCGATTACTGACTCTCAAAATTTATTAATGTGTGGTGATTGCTATATAAGCCAATTAATATCCTTCGAGCTGAAGGGACCCTTTTGCTTGATCGGTATGATACTCAGCTACTATAAGATTGGGAGTTCGGGTGTAGCGCTATCCGCTACACACCCTACAATGGTAACCCGGCGACCGACCTTGGATAAACACAACCTTCGCACGTAGCTTCGTTCAACTGTCATGGCGCCCTCTATCGGCGACTCAATGACCTTGACGCACATTAAATACAACAGTTGTTAACATTACCACCAAAACTTCACAAAAGTATCGTTCGCCAACTAACTGGGGGATACTCTGTGGTGATTCCTATATAAGCCAATCAATATCCTTCGACCAGAAGGGTCTCTTTTAATTGATCGGTATGATACTCGGCTACTAACCATAAGATTGGGAGTTCGAGCCAAGCGCTATCCGCTAATCACCTAGAAATGAAAATATCATCTTGAAAACTTCTTGTTGAAATCAACTTTTAAAAACATTATGCGTAAATAAATTTTTGGAATAAAATTTTCTGTATAAATTTCTTATATCATCATAAATGTGAAACAATGGTGTTAATATTAATTACTTTCTACAGTTTTATGATAATTTTAGCTTATTTGCTTTTTATCAAATAAGTTTTATGTAACTAACCCTTTCTTTAAACGAATAATGGAAAAAGAACATGTTTTATTTTCTCTTTTTTATCTTTATAGGCCACATAAGCTAGAAAAGCAAATTCCAGTCTTTCATCCCCATTCATACGAAGAGAAATGAAAAGAGCATCTAGCAAACCTCTTGCTGCATTCAACTTTTAAACGCATTAAGCTTAAATAAGCGTGGTGCTCTGTTGACGAAATAATTAAGCAACTAGATAATTACAAGGCTTCTAAAGAACAGTTTACTTCATTTCAAGCTTCAACTCAAACGCTGAAGCCTTTTCAGAATATTTTCCCTTGTTGGGCAGAAAGAATTTCTCTTGAGATTTCGAATAATTATTTTTATTCTGCATGTAACTTGAGTAATTTTCAAAAGAGTTATAATGCCTATAAAAATACTTCCTTTTCAAGCATCTAGTTACAGCTCTCTTAGTGCAAACTTGTTCAATAATAGTACTTTTAAGGAATTTAGATATGTAGTCTTCTATAAAAGAAAGTTCAAATATAAAATTAAAAGTTCATAAATAATGCATTTTGAGCTATTTATGATAAACTTAAATCATTTATTTTTTTAATTAAATATAGAATATTCAGAAAGTATAACATATGCAATACCTTACGCTTTACCGTTTTCAGAAAAGTACATACGTTTTCCATCAATCTAAAATTAAATATTTAATTACTTGTCAATTTCATAAAACATTCCTTATGCTTTTAATTTAAAAGAAAATGTCGATATATTTTTCCCATTACGGACACCTATAATAAAATGATAAGTTTACACAAATCAAATCATTGTTGTAAGATATCCGATACATCTCTCTCTCAAAGAAGAAAAATTACTATTAGCATATAATACAAAATAAACTAAATAGATCTCTCAAAGTTTCTTGCATACTTTATAATAATAAAATTTCCTTATAACAATAAAATTTCCATGACAGAAAACATCTTACATGGCATTGGTGTGCAATAGTTACAAAAATATAAGCCTTTGGCTTAGGTTTAACTTTTTTCATTGAATATATCTTATCTTTGGCGAGTGTTTTAGTAATTTTTTCTTGGTATGTGTTACTAATATCCAAAAATCAAATTTGTGTTTTAGAAGCGTTCTTCCCAACCAATTGAAACAAAAAAAAATTTAGCACAAAACTGCGATTGTAATCTCAAAATAAAACACACCAAATTTGATATATTTAAGTCATTTCTTTTTTGAAAAATCTCATTTACATGTTTCTGAAAGTAATGACCGAAAGTCAGTCATCTCTTGGCTAGATTTGATTCAAAATGCGACAGTTCTCTGCAAAATAAATGTTAAATATGTGTACCAAATTTTATTTCTCAATCTTCCTGCGTTTTTGTAGCAAACGTTCTAACTTATATTAGATCATCTGTGCAGAGGATCTTCCTCTGACTAAACTTTACTCCAAATTTGATAGAAATCTACAAATTTGTTGTAAAGTCCGTTTACAAAATTTCAAATGTATATTTAAAAGCGGTTGATCCGTAGAGAATATCACCCCCTTGGCGCTCTTTTCAAAGTCGCCAACTCCCCGCACTCTGCCATCTAATCACAAGGAAGATATCCTCCAACGACAACATCCGGTTGACATATTCGGCGCTAAATATCCTTGGCGACAAGGGGGTGATGCTCTCACCTGTCGCAAAGCAATTTTTGAGTTATCTTTCTTAATGACAGATTGGCATTTCCCGAAAACGTGTTTTTTGGGTACTTCTCCCATTAGCCGACGCTATCGCAAAATTATCAAATGTAAAATTTCGCCAAATTTCTTACAGCGATTTTAAAGTGAAAAATCGCCAAATAATGTAGAATTCCTCCCAAATATTTTTTGCGATATTTTGATGGCGCACATCTAACAAAAAAAGGTACCTTCTTTTATAAGTGGTGTAAAATGTAGGATACTTCGACTCTAGAATTCGAATATTTTGATTATTATTATACTTTCTCTATACTATGAATACAAGTAAGTAAAGTCGGAGGAGTCTTCTCGACAATTTATCTTATATTCTCTAACGAATATGTTCGTGAATAATATTAACCACAGGATGCTAGCGAAAAATAGTAAATACGAAAAGCTTATTATTGAGTGCAATTAGGCGATTAATTCTGGAGTTTAATCACTAGGATGTTATTAATATAAATAAAAGATTAAAATGAAATCTGCTATGCATATTTCAATGTATCGTGTCAGAACATCATTTCTTGAACGTCCAAGCACCACGTGCTCGTGCAAGTTAAATTATATTTTTATTCCTTTTAATTGTTTCATTGAAAGAGTCACTTTAGTATGGCAAACGATCCAAAAATCAAATGTCTTGCATTTATTGTTTAAAAAAAATATCCCTTTTCCTATTTATTTCCTTTCATATAATCACGTACTCAAAATGACATTTTTCTGGGTTTTATTTTCTGTAGTCATTAACTTATTATTTTTAATCAGAGCTTTTGTAAACGCGATGTCATCATGTTATTAAAATCTGATTTTTTGAAATTTTCGTGCAGATAATAAAATTTTTATTTTTCGCCTACGGCTTTTTGTTGACACCAAAAACCTCATCCCAAAAACATTATGTTCTGTCATGATAACATTCATCTATTTTCGATGCCTTTTTGCTAATTGTTAAATTCTCAAGGAATGACAATTGTTGTCCCAAAATCCCATATCAAATTACCTGTATTTAAATAGTTGACTTTACATGCCTGTGAAAATAACAAGCCGACAAACTATTAACTCATTGACGAATTTCATTTCGAATTTGACTAATACCAACATTTCAGTTTTTAATTCTGCGTATCAATTTTTTTCGTTTCAGTTCTCTTCATTTTGTATTAATAGGTTTAATTTAGAGTCAGCTGGTTGAATTAAGACTTCCTCTGGATAAATTTCATTCAAATTTTGATAGAAATTTCCAATTTGGAGTAGATATCACTTATATTGAACAGATAGACAGGTATAGTTTCCCCAATTCTGTTAATGGAGTTCACAGAGGTCTGAAATAAGTAGATTCGTCAAAAATTTTTGCCTAATTTAAAAAAAAAACTCAATACCTTTTCTTTGTATACTTCGATTACAGGAATTTAGAAAATGTATAAATTGTAAGCTGGTATTGCACAACATTTCCAAGCATAAATAGAAATATTTATGTTTTATAGTGATTATAAGACGCGATCGATTGTTAAAGGAAAATAGGGAAATTTTGGATAAATTTTTTAGCTATAAAAATTAGGAACTATTTGCAACTAAAATAGGCATTTTCCAATATTAGTAAGGCAAAAGAAAGCTTAAATAACTATCTTGTGTTTTAGATATTTTAAATGTAATTTATTTTTTAAAAAATCTCAGATGCCATAAAAATGTTTGTTCGTGCACTCGAAATATAAATTCTAATTATTTTTAATAGAGAATTTTTTCACTAAAATGCTTTTGTAATTTTTGTAGAATAAGCGCCTTTAAATTGATATAATCCAAATTGTTGCTTTTTAAAAAAAATACATTAAAGGTTTTAATTTTATTTGTATTCATGTTGTTTAGAAAATTGGAACGTTTAGATATTGTTATGGAAATAATAATTCTCATAGTAGATCGATGATAAGATGCAGTCTTTATTGTCCATGAAAGCACGGATTAAAAATATGCCACATAGACTACAAACTGCACAGCAATTTAACTCTATTCACTCCATTAATTTAAAATATTGGTGAAGCTACTGATCGTCTGACAGAGAGATACAAGATTCTTTCTCAAGTTGAGCCACCAATGTAGCTTGTCCTCTGAACTCAACTGACTCCCCGCCTTTAAGGCGCGTCTTAAATAGCGTCCCAGCGAAGTAGGTGAAGCAACCATGGAAAGAGTTCACTCGTTCCAGGAAAGTCTAGAAATTTCTCCAACATTCTATAAGAACAAATCTATTTCTTAGCTTCTACAACATATTTTAGCGTGTAGTGAAATCCGTTAGCGACCTCATTATGTCACTAACGCACTTACATCGCCAATTTGGTCAAATATGGTGATCTTATGTTTTAAATGCCCTTAAAAATGTCTTTTCTCGCTGACGCGCAATTCCGCTACAATTGATTTTTATACAATTGAACTATTTAGAAATATTTACTCGAAAATGCATACATAATGCAATGTTTACATCTCATTTACAAAATTCCTAACAATATAAAGTCTGAAATAATGAATCTTAATAAAGACACGGAAATATATTTTATTTCTCTTCTTTAAAATTTTTTATTATTTTTGTCATCTCGGTAATCATTATTAAAAGCATAAAAATCCGATTTAGGGAAAAAAATGATTTTTCCAAAAAATTGTTATCGCTTTGTAAAAATCAAGAATTTCACTTTTTCTTCCGATCATCACATCCTCTATTTATTTTTTTCAAAATTCATAGGAAATAAACTAAATCACCGCAATATTATATACACGATATAATATATCAAATTTTGTCTTACTGAAATTCAAGGTACTTTCTTAATGCATTTTTATACGATTCCGTGATCAAATGAAAAAAAAAAAATCCTGTCAGCTCTTGTTTTTCTCCTGAAATTTCTTTGATTGCATTTATTTACTTTAACCTCCCAACTTCATAAATATTGAAATTAAAGACAGAAAATAAATATTCATATACGCTCAGTCATATAGATATAATTCCCAAATAATGCATCTTACTATTTTCAGACGAGTTTGAATAGCCAATTATTTGAAGTATCTATAAGTATCAAAATACGCAAATTTAAAATAAACAAGCTAAATATTCAAGTAAGTGGGGTTCTTTTTTTATCATATTTAATCTCAAACTTGAAAAAAATTCTCTTTAAAAGCTAATGTTCTAGAAAATATTAAACTCGTATTTTATAAAAATATTTCCGGTTCGAGCTAGATGAATTCTAAAATACTTTTCTCAATAAATTGTAAATAGAATTTGATGATCTAAAACATTTTAAGAGTTTATTTTTGCTTGCTTTTAAAATGTTACAATCTTCGTTTTTATCTTTTAATAAATTGAAATTCTGGATAGATAACTGAATTTTTTTAACAAAGTAAGCCTTATTTCATTAAAAGTTCAAAACTACTTTGCAAGCCGTTGCGTTGGAGTAGGAGTTTACTTTTAATTGAAAAAATTATTGAACTGATAAAGAATTTTTATACTAATTTAAATCAATAAAATATTACATTTTTATCTTTTTGCTAATTCAAACAGCTATATTTAGTAAATATTTCTTTCTAGGATTTAGACTATTATAAATGTGAAAGTTTGGATGGATGGATGATGTTAGTCAATCATGCCAGAATAGCAGAACGAAATTAGATTAAATTTAGAACAAACGTAGACTGTAGTCTCTAATAGGATACAGACTAATATTTTTTAGGTTTAATTAGGAGATTAATTCTTTATTGATTAATGACTAACTTTCCCCAAAAAAATCTTTATTTTACCACACATCCAAATGAGTAAGACTTCAGGGTTTTTTCTCCCACGCTAATGAGGTAAGGCTTAACATATATTAGAGGGATTATTTAAAACAATTATATTTATTTCCTTTGCGTTTAATGCATTTAAAATTAAACATTGTTAATTAATGAATTTTTCGTATTCATTTTTAAATACTTTTAAATTAAAAGAAAACATAATAAAGGAAATGAAATATTTCTAATCTATATTGGGTTACCACGATTGGCGTAGAAGTTTCGAGAATTTGCGTTGTCTCAATTAGTGTTGAAAGTTCACGCAGCTGGTTTGTATGCGGTTTGATAACATTTTACTTTGTGTTCAGGCTGTAAGTTCTCTCGCGTAAACATCGAAATTTTCACACTTATGAAGTCACGGGTAAAAGCTGTATTTTAAATAAAACAAGTTTTTCTTTGCTACTATTGAAGCCATCCAAGTTATGAAATTTTGTTTTTAAACCATTGAAAGAAGTTGTTCTAATTGGTTTTTCTAATGTCTATATATTTTTGTGTTAAAAAATCTTTGTTATCGAAATATTAATACTTTCCAGTTATATAAAATATAAGATAAAGTAATAAAGACCATTTTCGTAAATACGAAACAGTCCATTTTTACTATGAATAAAAGAAAAATTGTGTTGTCACACATTCCGATGGCCAAGAACTTTATTGATATCTTTAATTAAATAGGATTTTGTTCTATTCCTTTTTTTTTCCTGATTTCGTTAAGATGTTGTTGAACCTTGAGATATTCGATAATGATATTAGTACTTTCAAGTCAAAAGTTTGCAAATGCTGCATATTGACTTTCTGTATATCATTGAAGTCATGTAATATGGACTTTAAAAACTTAATTCTAATTTCTGCATTTTAAGATATTGGAGACTATACTTTCCTATATTAATCAAACTTGGTATATCTTTGAATTCTTGCTATTATATACCTTGTTCAAATTTTCATTCATCAATAAAATAACTTTTGTCCCTCCACTCAAGTTCAAAGACATTTTTTAAACTTGTAGTGGAAGATACTTGATGCTAGTATATTTTCAAATATTAATTCATGAAATTTAATTAATTTTTAACATTTTAAATAGAGTTTTAGCAGTTTTTAATGAAAATTGAAATCAGCAGGCAATAAATCAATCGGTAAAACGGAAAGACTTAAGTATTTCCTCTTGAATGTGAAGAATGCGTGCTAAACTCATGTTAAAATCAATAAGTTTTTAAAATAAGCTTTTGAACTTTGTGCTTTTGTCATATGCATATACATATTTTAGTTGTTATTTACTAAAACGTTACTAAAATATTTTTTTACCGTAGTAGGAATTGATTAATTTTTTTAATTACTTATTTACAATAAAAATTTGTATGCTATTTTTAAAACGTAAATAAAAACAGAATGCTATCTGTATTACGATATTAGATATATACAATACAGTGCGTTTAAAAAGTACAAGGAGTGCCTGTTTTTTTCAAAGTCAAGTTCAAAAAACGAATCAATAATCACGAACAATACAATAAGAAAATGGAATGCTAACATAGATTTATCACAACAAAGAAAAAAGCCTAACTTTTACAGGATATTTGTTTTAAAAAAACTGTCTTAAAATGTATAAACTTTTCCAATATTTTGTATTTAAATTCCTATTTTCGATTCTTTGCTTTACATTATTTTGAAAATCCTATCGGGCATGTTTTGAACTAGAGCTTATAGAAATTTTAAGAGAAATAACTGTTTTATTTGTTATTTCAATCCCTGAATGATCGAAAAACGACGCCCATATACATATAGAGTAAGTGATCACCAAAGTGATATTACCTAGGATTCAACTCTAGGCTGGTCAATCTGTTACAGTCACTTGATTTTGCATGAACCAAATTGTTGTTGAGTGAGATGTGTAATTCGAATCATTGTCCTGTTGGAATTTCCTGCTGCCTTATTCTAATATGTATCCAATCGAAAGTTGATTCTTTTGCAGCCATTTTGATAATCCTCAGTTAACATTTGACCACTATAAAAAGCAATAACCTTTGCTCTGTTTAAATCGAACAAGTCCCACACCATGAGAGAATGCACTCCTTAT
>JAOUZG010008087.1:2010070-2056683 GCA_026289955.1 Argiope argentata | reverse complement strand
TTTGTTTAAATCGAACAAGTCCCACACCATGAGAGAATGCACTCCTTTTTGTAATCTGAAGAACTCGTGATGGTCTAGTCGTAGATATTCCCGATAGTATACCCAACAATTAGGACAATCTAAATTGAATTTGTTTTCCGTCGCTAAAGCAAACATTCGCACCTCCAATGCATGTATTTTTTAACTCAAATAACCTCTTTAGCCTTTCTATGATGCAAATGAATACATGTATGTGCAACACATTTGGAAATATTTATAATATTTGCTTATCTGTATGTGATAGTGAATAGTAGATTTTTATATTGGAGGTATTCGGGCCCTCTTAATCTTGCAAACTAACTTCTGCATTGAAACTTCTGCTCTCAAAATTTCTATTTTTTGCCTAAGACGTTTATTCTTGGTTAACCTTAGTGCTTATTTACAATCACACTGTCAACTTAAGATGAAATTTCATAAAATACAGTGTTTTTTGCACTTTATTTGTTTACAAATATCATAGATTTTTGTGTTTTTAAGCACATTTTTAACTATATCAGCAGTAGAAAATTGAACGTTGAGAAGCATTTTATATCTATTTGAGAATTTAAAAATGAGCAGGTATTTTATATTTTGAAGTTATTACATTACATGTAGAGAACGTAGAATATACAAATTGTTTTATACAATGAAAATAAAATCGATTTTTTTTCGTTGTCTAGATATTTTGGGACAACTTATTTTGAATTTCGTACGAGCAATCTGTAATATAAGCATTATGTTTATGTATTGTATTAAACTTGTTATAATTACACATTTTAATTATTTTTTGCTTGATTACAGCTCTATTTTTTATTTATTTCATAAAAATCGCTTATATATATATACTTTTGAAACGCACTGTTTACTTACCATCGTCTATGCTGTGGTTAATCAAGTCTGCTATCCATTATAACATATTAATAAATATTAAACAACATCTTGTAATAAAATATTTCTCAAAATTTAATGTTCACTAAGCTACAGCCTGCAGCTTAATATATTCAACATTCATTTTATTAATTAGTTGCATTATTTCATTTTTCTTAGTAGGAGAAGGATTATTAATTAGGTTTTATAGCACTTAAAATAAACTTTTATAACAATAACACCTAAAATAACCTCCGTGTAATAAGAGTTTTAGACTTCTAATAACCTCATTTGTCAGGATAATTCCATTAAAATCGCTTACGGCTATCATCATTTTCGCATCAATAACATAAGTTTTGCCATGTTTCTCTTAACCAAAAATTTAATGTTAATAACTAATTATCATTAATTCATGTGTAACGAAGATATCATTCTTATTTTACAAGCTTAAATTCACTTAGCTATTATTCTCATTAACTGAGATCTTAAACCTGTAAATTAAGGAGATGTAGAACAAGGACTTTTTGGAAATTTTTAGTTTTTTTCTCTGACTCATAAATATTCAAACATCATTAGAACTTAAAAATCCACCAAAGCTTTACATTTAATCATCATTAGCAACTTTAAGCTAATCTTCTAATATCATGAATTTAAAATTCATAAATTCCATCTTTGTTGATTATTATTACGACTTCCAGTGTATATATTTTTGAAATAAATAGAAGATATTAAGTCTGTTCTATTCAAATAAAATTATAAGCAAAATATTCCATTGAGGAAACCAGAATTTAAGATTCAACTGTGGAGTGATCTTCCCAATATTTTCTGACATATTCTCTAATAATTTGCCATGACAGAGAACGCCTTATATGATATTGGGTTGCAATAGTTACAAAATATTAACTTTTGGCGTGAGTTACTTTTGGCGAATAATCCCTGGCGTACGTTTAATACCAACCAAATATCGAACACATTTTTATCAACCGATTGATTCCAAAAACTTAACATTAAACTGCATTTATAGTCATAAAATCCATAACAAATTTTGAAATTTAATTATTGCGTTTTCGAATCATCGAGTTTATTTTTGGAAGTGCAGATCAATCGATTGTCAGTTGCTTGTAAGATTTGGCTGAAAATTAAAATAGCTATTTACACTATCGATGTTAAATATGTGTACCGAATTTTGTATATCTAGTGTCCTTCGTTTCATAATTATTTTGTTAATTTATATTCGAACAGCCGGACAGACAATTTCTTCTTATCAGATTTTATGGAAAATTTGTTAGAATTCTGTAAATTTGGTGAAAAGACACAATGTATTAAATTTCAACCGTCTATCTCAAAGTGTTATTTAGTTATCTTTGTCACAGACAGACAGACAGACGAACGAGCATTTTCTATAAATGAGGTTTCCGAACTCAGAGAAGTCTAGAGCGTGGAGATTCTACAGTCCAATTTTTTCAATGATTGTAACACTTTATCCTTTGTATACGAAGAAGTAAGATGCAGATCTATCACCCTTCGTTTCATAAATTTTTAAACTTATATTCGAACAGCCGGACAGACAGATTTCTTATCAGATTTTACAGAAAATTTGTTAGAATTCTGTAAATTTGGTGTAAAGACACAATGTATTAAATTTCAACCGTCTAGCTCAAAGTGTTATTAATTCTTTGTCACAGACAGACGGACGGACATTTTCTGCAAATGGGGTTTCCGAACTCAGGGAAGTTTAGAGCGTGGAGATTCGCCAGATTCTACAGTCCGATTTTTTCAACGATTGTAACACTTCCTCTGTCCTTTTTATACGAGGAAGTAAGATGCAGAGGAAAATGTAGAATTTGTAATAAATATGTTAGTTGTATGAAATTTGAAACCAATAATAAGAGGAATCCGGTGTTCTTGTGGTAAAGTCTCAGATTCGAGCCTATATTGTTCCGGATTCAATGCCCGATGTGACCAAGAAAAAGTGATATACAAGCTATTTTGGCGCACATTAAACCAATTTTGACCTTTGAATAGAGATATTTAGTGACTTGTTCAAAGTATTAATGCATGACTTTTAAGAAATGAATGCTGCTTATTAACTTAAATGATGGATGAATGCTGTTTCCTAACTTAAATGCCAAAATTCCTACCACACTTTTCATACCATCGCAGTGGAAGATCAATTAATGTCAATTGGTTTAAAGAACCAATGGTTTTGAAACCAATAATAAGAGAAATCCGGTGTTCTTGTGGTAAAGGAAGGGAAATATACCAAAACTCTTGAGAATATGATATTCTGTTGGTAAAATCTCTACTTCAGGACATTAGAATTCCATATAAGAAATTTGTTAATGCAATGGAAGTAAGATAACCTGGTGTGTGTGAAATTGATCGTCAATGTCATCATATTTATATATTAAAAAATGTATACGGATCTGTTTTTTTTTCCTTTTTTATTAACTCAAAAGTTGCAAAATCTATCATTTCTTTTCTTGTTGCTTCAAAAATTATGCTAGTACTACTTATGTCTGATTGTCCCCAAATCAATTTGTGTCTTAAAATGGGAATTAAGTGAAGAAATTAATCTACAATGGTTTGACAGATGATATATGTCCAAAAAAGGAAGAGTATCTTACGATTGTATTCCTAATCCAGAAACAACAATAAGAAGATACCATCCACTGGCAATCCAAGTTATATCAGGACATGGGAGATTTCCTGCATATTTCCAAAGATTTGGAAGAATGAAATAAAGTAAATGCTTTGTGGATTAATCTGTACTGTTTACCACTATTTAAAGGAATGTACAGAAATTCCCGATCGTAGAAAACATCTGCAAGTTTAAAATAATGACTTGAGTTCAGTACTGATGATACCAGGTAATCTTAGCGCTCTGAAGGACATGTCTAAAATTGTCCGTTTTTTTGCCAACTGTCTGAAAAATTGTAGAGAAGGAAGTGGTCAGTTTATGACCACTTTGGGGTCAATTATCTCGAAGAGAATAACAATTTGACAGATTCGGTCAATATAAGGATGGACATTGCTACAGTCCACAGTCGGCCTCAACAAATCCTGTTGATACTATGTTCAGTGGTGGTGGGGTGGTCGGCTGTACAAAAGAAGTACTACTTATGTCTTATACTTTTTATATATTTGGTATTTGCTAGCGTCAATCTTAGCCTGTCACTGAAATAAATTGATGAATAATATTCTCTGTGTAATTCAATGAGATTATTCTATCATAGCAACAAATTCTAAAGTTTTTCTATCTAAGTGCAATTAAAAGCAAGTTCAACGTTGTTCTGACATTGATAAGAAAATTTTATTCCTTCCTGTAAAATATATTTAATCTTACATTATGATTTTCCTGATGATACTCTGAAATGATTTATGATTTCTGACCACAATAAAAGCTCACCACAATGATATGTGCAAGAAGAGCCGATTCCGATTGATCTTTCAATCAAAATTCACTTTAATATATCTAAGATTTTTCTTTACTTACATATGACCAAACTTTTTATATTCGAAAAATATATAAGATGTATAATGTTATTAAATATTTAATTTCTAAACTGTTACATATAGAATAAATTTCCATCCAGACAATTATTTTTAAAATGAGAAAAAAAAAAATGAAAATTGCTGTTTGAGTCAATGAATGTTCTGTTAAAAAACGTTACTGATTATCACTTTTTATACATTTCCTCAATTTTATAGAAATATTTAAATAAAATATTTTGCATACAGCGACATTTTTGTTTCCAAAGAATGAAACATTTTTATTTTAAAATATCTCGAAAGAATAAATTATTACTCGTGTTGAAATTATCATGTCATGAATCTTTTACTTTGAAAAAAATATAAATAAAAAATATTAGAATAAGAAATAAAATTTGGAATCCAAAAAGATTTATAAGCACATTCTTTTCAGATATACATTTATCGACTTAATATATATTATTTAAAAAAAAACAAGTCGAAGCTTTCGAGAAAAAATAAACTTAAAATAGTTCCTTAATTTCTGAATGTAATCCATACTATTTCCCTTCAAACAATCATACAACGAATACATCAATTTAACTCTTAATGCCCCCCTTCATTCAGTGGCGTATGTCTGTCTGTGAACCCTGTAGGTTATCGTTACCCTAATTAGCTAACCCAGACAACAAAAGGACACTATTCAAAGGGTTTCCTACTCTTTGAAGATCGAGAAAGCCCTTAACTCATTTAAAATTGCAAAAGTCTAAAATTTCCATAATTTATATGAACTCGCTTAATACACACATAATTACTTTTCAAAATATTAAATAAGAGTAATCTTTCACTTCAAGACTTTTAATTAACTACGGTTTCACAATGTTTTATACAAATATAAAACTAAATAGATTTATAGTATATAAGCATCACAGACAATGTCGAGAGAGATTAAATCAAGCCAATACAGAAGTTAAAACGCAATTTAACTCGGATTCTCTCGTCTCTGAAAATTTTGAATTCTTTCTATCCAATATATATTTTTCAAAAGCATATCAAGTTATAAAAATGTATTGTGACGTTATCCCCCCTTTGCAAATAGAAATGCATGTTTCATATTCAATATTACATATATAATCATATATAAATTCCTTTAAAGGCTTTTTACAGCGTTCTTGTATAGTCAGGAAGTGATAAATAAAAAAGTTAGTTTTATTAATTTATTGAAGCAGGTAACTTTCCTCCCGTCGACGACATAAGAAAATTGCAAAAATATCTTTAAGAAATAAGAGATCTCCCAAAGATTCTATTTACTACAAATGTACGCTATAATATAATAAAAATACAGAAAAATGTTGTATCTCTGAAAATGGTTTAATATATTTTGGACTAAAATTATAAACTATCGTAACTTGAAAAACGGTTTATGTTAAAACGAAAAGTGTATTCTCCGTAATATTATTATTACAAACGCCACGGGGGCTCGCCGAGGTTGGCAATTTTCGGCGAGGAGTTTCGAGCCAGCCAGGTTGGTTTGGCGAAAGGAATAGCTGGTAGCCACTGGACGCTTCACGAATCCCCGCGTGCTTTTGGCAGCGTGCTTGCTCGGCTATAAAAGGGACAGTAATTTCCTCTCAGATGAGAAGCGACTGGCTGGACTAGCGGATTACTTTTCTCGCTTGTTATTAATGAGCTGTGTGTTACGTTTGCTGTTAACGTTGTATAATTGAGCTTGTTGTTATTTACTGTTGCTGTGCTATACGATATATGTTTTGCAGTCTGTTTATTGTGCGTAAGGCTTATGTTTAAGCTGTTAATGGCTGTAGATTGCTGGATTGTTTTTATCTGAAGTTTTCCCTTATCAAGTCATCCTGTAAATAGCTGTAAATAAATTTGTTTGTGCTATCTTCAAGTAAAGTCCATTCAATCCGAGCCCGCTACGCTGAAAACGTAACGTTTAATTTTTCACTTTAAACAATGGTAAGTTAAATTTAAGCTATTAATAAATATAATAATTATCAAAACTGAAAACTGTAACGGGGGATACCAGAATATATCTTTTTCAGCTTTAATATAAAACATATTTCAACTTAAGGAAAGTATAAATTTAATTACAAATATTCCGTTAATTTTATTAATAGCACAATAAACCCAGTTCTAATGTTTTCATTATGATACAATATACATGTTTCTAACTGGAGTTTTTGGCTGATCTCTTTAATTTATCGTTAGTTTTTGTAACTTCCTAATTTGCTGCTACGGATACTATCCATTCTCTCAAATTCATTCCATCCTATATGTTATATAAGTCCCTCTTTGGAAGTCAAATCCCTTTAAGAATTTTACCATTTATATATCCAAATCCCCTTTAAATTCAAACTTTCTAAGGCGTAATCTAAAGAAAAAATAGTTTTTTTTATTTACCGGTTTTTAGGATTTGGTGGGGGCGGGTTTTGATGATGTATCGGGTTTTAAAAAAACAAAGTTATTTTTTTTAGAGTAAATAATCGCTTGAATACTTTTTACAAAAACATACACTAAGTGGCAAAATTATTATGAACACCACCTCAATACGGTGTCGGACCTCTTTTTAACCCCTAATACTGCTTGCATTCTTCTTCTCATATATTATGCGAGATGTTGGTAGGAGGAATTTGGCCCCATATCCAATAAACTGCTTTTTTCAGTTACTTCAGATTGGATGGAACCGGTTCCAATTACCTGATGCCCTGTTCAATCTCATTCCATAAATTCTCAATTGGATTGAGATTTGGTGAATGTGTGGTCTAACGAAGGCAGGTAAAAAAAGCGTCATGTACTTCGAATCATCTGGCGAACAATATCAGATTTATGAAAAAGGAGCATTGTTGCTAAAAGTAGCTAGCCGCGGCAGAGTGCATGATATCATAACAGAATATACTTGATCTGCAAGAAAACTTAAATACACTTGGTCCCACAGTAATCAAAGGACCAATAAAATGTCAAGAAAACCACCCACAAACCATAATATTTCCAAATTTTTGAAGTATTGTTAGTGCAGGTGATGTCTATTTCTTGCTGTTTATTGTCACATCCAAACACTACCGATTGCACGGTGTAGTTGAAAATACGATTCCTCAGACCACATGGTTATTTTCCAAGTCATTTACAGTCCAATTTTTATGCACCTTTGCAACGTCTGACGTCAGCCATCAACAAGAGTAGACGTTTTCGTAAAAAGGGGCTGCGCAAGCAAATGTGGTGAGTGTGTAACTAAGTCGTACTCTTGACCCTAGTGTCTCTACTACAAACAAGAGACGCTTATTTCGGATTAAATCAGCTGATGCATCAGCGGGTTTGTTCATGACAAGTGCCTTTAGTAACAGCAACATTTAAAATTATTTAGTTCCCCAATTATGATTCAATAAACATATAATAAGGTTCAACTCTTGAGAAAGCTTCTTTTCTGACATAATATTCGCCGAAAAATAAACAATTATAAAATAAGATTTTCAAACTCGTTGTCTAGAATGCGAAAATTAATTAAAAATCTCAAGGTTAAATTCATTGCAGTCTACACCAAAAGGGGAAAAAAAGGTCACAATTCTGTATAAAGAAAACAAAGGTTTCAAAAGTACTTCGTTGTCTAATTGAACTATCCACTCTGTTTAACATTTCTTAAATACATAACGATTTAAAACAATGTCCCCAAATATCTTTAGTCACAACATTTATGAAAGACTAAATGACTTCATACCGTGAGCGCAAACGTGGATATTTCATTTCTTGGATGAGTGCCAAGAGCAAAGTTTGTCAGTTCCGTGTATCCCGCAGAACAAAAAATAAGTTAAGAGTTTTTTATTTCCAAAGATTTAACAAGGCGGAAGGGTGAACTTGACTGAAAATGTCGACATAAAAATAAAAGAAACAAAAATTGTGGGATGAAACTGAAGATGGGACCCAACGCTTCCAAGAGCGGAAATAGAAATGTGAAATTCGTTTCATCTTCTCCTCTATCTTTGAGAAAAGAAGAAAAATGTCAGACTCTGATATTTAGTCTCATTCCTGGTGATTTTTGTTGTTGTTGTTGTACTTAAGTTCTGGATAAACGAAAGCAGGACAACATCTTGTTTACAACAGGAAATTAAAAAAACCTTCCATTCTTTTCAGGAATTTTAAGAATCTGTCTGAAGTTTGTCTTTCGTAATTTATTAAAATTGTAGTTCCTCGTTTTTTAATGACTTTGAAATCTCTCCATATTTATTATAATCGTTCAATTATTTTGCTTTTTTTATTTACTTTCAACAGCACTTTTACATAAATGGCATTAGAATATTATATCAAATATTTGTAATGTGGTACTAGCTTCATAAGCCAGATAACATTTACCATACTGATGTATACTTTTAGTATTGTGGTCATGTTACTCGACTACTGGTTTTAGCTTCAAGGCTTCGTACAGCGACCTCCAACCGCCATTTTGGTGATCTTGACAACGTAACCTTCTGATCTGTAGTGGCACCATCTATCAATAAAGCCGTCACTCACTTGACGCAGCAAGCAAAACAAAACAAAACCGTCAGACTTACTTGACGCATCACGCACTAACAATCTCGCCATAGTACTTGCGGCTTTAAATTAGGTTACTTTAAATTCGTTCGTCTCTCCGCCGATT
The DNA here is from genome assembly GCA_026289955.1 of Argiope argentata. Lineage (NCBI taxonomy): Eukaryota > Metazoa > Arthropoda > Arachnida > Araneae > Araneidae > Argiope > Argiope argentata. Next base: position 2,047,676 of record JAOUZG010008087.1, on the reverse strand, counting down.
CACTGGTGAAGGAGTAATGTAGCACTAGCTTCTTTAGCCAGATAACATCTACCAAACTGAAGTATACTTTTGGTATTGTGTTTATGTTACTCGGTAACTGATCCTAGTGACACGGGTTCATACCATGACCTTCGTTCACAACAGTATAATGCATAGAAGATGTTGCTGAGATTAGTATAAAATTTAAAATAGTAAAGTTGAAAGATTTTTTTTATTAAAATTATGAGTGAAATGCGATTCTTTTTTTATGAATTGTCAATATTCATCTTCAAAAAATAAAATTTAGTAACTACGTATAAAAAGACGATTTCAAATAATTTCAAAAAATTATTCTTATTCCGAAAATTTTAAATTTGGAACTATTTTTAAACGTTGCATTGTAAACCGAAGATATGACTATTACTTAAAGGTTTTTGATATCATCTGATATCTAAATTCAGTATTTGGAATGTAAAATTTCCCATTTTCGAGTACTTTTCTGAAAATTTCACCAATGCTTTATTCATATATTCTTTAAGAAAAATTTAATGCAAAATATTATTTGCAGACGCAGCAATAAAGGGAAATTAACTATTAAAGTTGATATACCAATGTCTAAATAGATTTGATTAAGAGCAACGTCAATAATCTGAACCCATTAATCATCTACGCATTATCTTCATGTAAAAATTGGATCGTATTATTCCCCATGAAAGAATATTTGACCTTGGATATCTTGAAGGTCAAAAATTCTTTCGATCCGTAATGCATTAAAACACTGATAATAGTTAGCTTTGCCTAATAGATCAACAGCTTATATCTTTGATTACAAAACTAATGGCTAGCTTAGCCAATAGCAGGCCATTACTTTTAGCTTTGCTTATAGTCAATTGATAAAATTGCTCGAGAGACCAAAGTATATAGAACTCTACAAATAAGTTAGCAAAATGAAAGGGAAAAATCAATTGCGACAATTTTACCAAATTTCATTTATTTAAATTCTTACGTTTTTGAAATAACGTGCTTACACACACAAGAAAAAACAATTCGATAACAATTCAACAATACTAAAATGACTAACTCAATGAAACAATTAAAATGAATAAAATCACAATTTAACTTGTACGAGCTCGTGGTGCTTTGGCCGTTCAAAAAATGATGTTCTAACATGATACACTGAAATATACATAGCAGATTTAATTTTAATCTTTCTTAATTTATTTAACTTGGACAGACACTTAGAATTGATTAAGCCTTTATAAAACTTAATACATATTTATATTTATATTAACATTACTAATTCATTTAATTGTATTATTTGATAAAAAGTTTTTAATGGCAAATATGAACTGATCATTGTTTATGCATTATTTTTATATCGTAATTCTCCAATTTAATTATATTGACACATAGCATTATAGTTATTTACATTTTATAAAATATATCTTTATATAATTTCTAGGAACTTTTTAGTAAAGTAAATACATCTTAAAATTAAAAAAAATCAATCATGTGAAAATCTTTGATTAAATATTCTAGATAATGTAATCCTTTAAAATATGAGTTTTTTTATATAAAAATAAATAAATTATGGAAAAACTAATATATATATTATGAGAAAAATAAATAATGAAATATATTTTTACACAGTTAATGCGCAAATTATAGAAAAGTCATTTATTTCTCCAGACGATAAAATTAGCTACGTTGCTTTGAAGTTAGTATCAAAACAGCAATACGAAATTGGATAATTCTTTATGAAGTGACAGTTCTCTTTTACAATGTAAATCATTTTATATAAATAACAATTCCATTTTCTTTGAAGCAATTTCAATTCTTTGATGAAATATTTAATTAAAATTTATTAAATTTATCCTATACATAGATTTAGTTTATTAGAGTGTTAGTTTTTCATATGTGATAAAGATACTAAAACTTTTGAATTGCAATTTCAATAAACAAACGTTCTAAAAAATATTTTATTCACACGTAAGAACAAAATACTGAACTTTTCTCGATATGTGCTAAATCTGTAATTTTTCATTCTATACATTTAACGTTATGACGTAAAGAAAAATATAAATTCACATATATATCGTTTTTAAAATAAAGTACGTTAATTCACTGATCAATGTGAAAATAACTTTTATCTAAATCTATTATTAGAAAATAATAGAGCTCATTCTCATTAAATATATGATGTTCTTATGATTATTACTTTATCTCTCTTGGTGAGTAAGAAATTAAGGATGGCAAGCCAAAGTACAAGAAGAAAAAAAGTTATCCGTTTTTGGCTTATTTATTTTTTATTGATCCTGGGTCATCAGACCTTTGAATCATCAGCCCTTCCAAAGATTACACATTGTCTCTGCGATTATAATAATCAATTTTCGGAAGATTTTTTTTAAATTTGATTACATTTTATTTAATCTTCTTGAATCGATCGGTGTTATTTTCTCAGCAAAAATAGATTGACGATTGCTTTTGATGCTTCAGATAGTAGCAAATGCAATGCATTGCAATAAGGCTTTGAGATAAATGAGTATATTAGATCATTATTTAGACTGCTTCTGCTTATCAATGCCATCTATTATCTGATAATGATATCAAATGCATTAGGCATTTTCTTGAAGATGTTACAGTAATTTGCTATTAAATGGTTATGCGTGTTATTATTAGTTGTAGAGATTATACCAAACAAAATTGTTAATCGAATTCCATATAGAATTTCGGAATATGAAAGTATTATGCTAACATTTAATAATGAAATCAAATATTAAAGCACTTCTTATAGCAATTAATTATAAAAATTTGAATTATCAAGAATTGAATTTATCAAGTTTAATTATCAAATATGAAACCATCCAAGATAATTAACAATTAATTCGTATTCTTATGATATGTATTAAACTGGATATTTATGTAAATGGTGTTGTCATTAATAAGTCGATGTTAAGATTTTTCTCCACATATATTGTTTTAAAGTAATAATGCCATCAGTAAATAAATATTGTTGCCTAGATAGCCTGGTTGGTAGAGCTTTGGACCCAAATTCCTTAATTTGCGAGCTCGAACCCTGCTGGCCGAAGACTCCTAGTGTGTGTGAGTGACTGCAGATGTTAAATCTGTCGTGGTTACAAAGTCCTCTATGTCGAAAGTAATGTCACTGGGGGTACTGGGTCAGAGGAGATAGTTCTCTTTTCCAAACCTAAATTGCGATCTGTTAATGAATGAATGAATGAAAAGTATAAATGAAGTCCTCCCCGTAAAAAGAGTTTGTGACGTGTGTGGGCTAGACTTCTACCCTCGGGTTCTCAGAAATTCATACCCTCAAAAGCTGTTGCACCCCTAATACCACTAAAAAATCAGAACAGGACAACAACAACAATAGTAAATAAATAATACTCATATTTAATTGAAATTATTATTATTAGAAAATAATAATTTCAATAGTAATAAAGTTTCAAATCTTTTTCACTTTTGCAACAGGTGGATATTTGATCAAAATGCATTTTATATGAAATATAAATTGATTTGAAAAGATATTAGCATGTTAAACAGGGTTATAATTTAAATTATTTGATTAATCTTATTTTTATATTTTCTTCTTTATTCTTTCAGCTTAACAATTCAAATGAAGCCATTAAATAATTTTTGGAATCACTTATTAAATTATACAATTATTTTTTCACTTACTGAATGTAGGTTCATCAGTAATTACTAAAGCAAATATAATCGTGAGTAATATAGTTGATACCCTTTCAATAATTTCCAAAGAATTAAAGTATGGCCAATTTCTTGAAATTACAAGGAACAAGTGTTGTTATTTCAAGTAAAGCTAATCAAGCAAAATCTAAATTTTAAAATTAATTTATAAATAACAATTCTATCTAAATAAATTATAATTACAGTGCGAGACTGAATTTCTGGTTAAATGTGATATTTTTCAAGGAATCGAAGATTTATGTTGTTGTTTTTATAAATACTTGGAAATTAATATAAAAAAAATATTTTTACATGAAAAAAATATTTTTAAATGTCCTTCCGTTGGTATGATGTGGACTTTTGGAGAGAATAGAGTGCTAGCTCAAATGTTTCCTCGTCATCTGACCGCGATTAAAAATTATGAGGTCCACCTCAAACTAGCATCAAGCTTGATTTTATACTGAACGTTAATATAACTAAAAAAAGCATTGTTTTTAAAATTTTAATGATATCGCCCAGCTTTATTTCTCAGATATAAAGTCAGGAAATTAGTTTAATGTTTAGAATATATAATAAGCAATGTTAGAAATATTTCGTAATAATTAAAATAGGAATTTTTTTAAATAAATATTCTTCTTCTAATTTGAACAATCTTTAAAAAACCTAAGACAAAATACATTTTCCAACGCTTTAATAATATGATTCATGTACTGATACATTCATTCTGTTTTTAATAATTTGAGATAATATTCTGCAATTATTCGAATTTCATTAAATTGAATAAATGATTCAGATAAAATGTTACCAAATGTTTTATACTGATAGAATAAGAAACTACATTTTTTAAAATAATCTATGTTTTTATCCATTTCTCTCTCGTTTTGCTAAGTCACGAAACGATTCGTCTTTTAAATTATTCAGAGATATGTGAAATATCCGTACTTCAGAAATGCATCCACCCCGATTTCCATAACTGTATCTTTTCAATCGTCATCTTATTTAATTTGGTACATATTATTTCATCTATTAGTAATCGAACGAAATTTTTCTTTTAAAATTTTCAAACTACATTTCTACATAACTACATATTTGCATAAAAATTTCAAACTACAAGGACTACATCTTTTAGACAGCATAAATTTCGTGTCTTATGAGTGTAGGGCAATAGGTGGGCAACTTTCCATCAGCGTTCACACGAGGCCAACTATTGCGCACAGTAAAAGGCCACTCCTACCTTATGAAGATCACGTAAGTACATTGCTACATAGGCAAATGTGTCATATCAGGAAAACAGTTCGCTACTGTGCCATTGAAAACACGTAATCTTCCCGTTTGGTTGGATTGGTTGTCTGTTTTAATGGCACAAGAGCCAAAATTGGCTATACTTCGCCAGACATCTGGTAATAAGACTTTTCTAATATAACCTAAACACCTATAGTAAGAACAAAAGATACATTGGAAGTCAACGTTAAAACTGTAATTCGAATAATAAACAAAATTAAAATTATGAAACTTAAATGTAATTATAAAAACCGATTGCTTTTATAAAATCAAAGATTTTTGTGAGGATTTACCTGCAAAAGCTTTGGCATCCTAACGTAGGAATGGCCATTCATTGAGCGTTATATTCTGACCTCATGTGAACGCTTCTTTACAATTTAAAGGAAATAGTGTTGTAGAAAAATGTATTAACGATGTAATTAATTTTAGAAACGAGAATTTCCCAATTTTTATTGGCATTTCCCGGAAATAAATAGTGTTTTGTTAAATAGAAAAATGAATTTAAAAATATTGTAATCTAAACCTGTTTCACAAATAGTGAAAAGTAAGTTGTGCAAAAGTAATCTTCCAATCTACGTATTCAATTTATCTTATTCTTTATTTCTTTTATTGTGCCTGCTTTTTTATGTCTTTATAAACGAAACAAAAAAGAATTCAGAATGCTTAGTTAAATACAAGTAATTAAAAAAATTAAATCAATCCAGCAATCAGGCTATCCAGGCCTAACAATTACAGTTACTATAAATAATTGATCAAAAATGTCTAGTAGCATTGAACTTTCAGCACCAGTTGAAGATTTAAAAACAATTGTGGCAACGCAAAAAGCGTGAATTTTATGCACCACTTGAGATAACGCAATCCTGATTAGAAATATTTAATGTTCTTTTCTCTCTACTATTTTAATTCGAAAGTACTTCAAAATGAAACGGACAAATCGATTTATTAACAATGTTTGATTTTAAATGAATCAAAGATTATGAAAATAAAATGAAGTAAGCAGCTAACTATTTGGCGGGAGAAAGGAAGATTTTTGTATAGAAAGTTATTAATTTTTATTTATTAAAAATTAATGAATTAATATTTGAAAAATTATCAATAAATTGTCATCAATTACATGTTTAAAAAATTAACTTAAACTTGATTGGATGACTGAAATTTATTTTATTAACGATTGAAAATTTGAAAAAGATATATATGGGGAGAATATGAGTTAATAGTAGGAATTGGAAAAAAATTGAAGACTATTCCTTCTGATTTAGTAATACATTTATCAAATCAAACATCATAAGATATAAAATCAATATGAAAAAAATATTCTTAAACATTACTTTTCGACTAGAAATGTTTGCTTATCATAATATTTTAAAAATTATCTTTCCAGTTTAAAGTCGATGATTAGAGTGTGCACCATTTGAAGTAAAATTTTCATAGGTGGAATTCCTTTTGTTGAGAAACAAATTACACGAAAATTATATTTTTATCGTTAAACACACGCTATCTGCCAACTTCATAATTTTTTTTATATTACTTAAGAAAACTAATTTTAGATTGGTCTCTTATGTTCAAATTTCAAACAATCGATAGATTTTTTTAAAGATTCCTAAATAATTTCTTTTCATTCATTATATAAGATATAGGGAGAGTGTGAACTATTTGTAGGAATAAAGACAGAAATTTAATAAAAAGCAATTAAAACGATTATTTATTAAAACTGCATTTACATTTTAACTTAGCAGTCATAAAATTATTCAAAATAAACTAGCAATGCCAAATTTATGGTACACACAGAATTGCCACACGATCAGTATGGTATCACAAGTTGCAGACCAAGTACGGTGACAGGCGCAGATTGCTCCCGCCTTGGCAGATGGATTCGGCAGATATCCCAACAAATCTATTTATCCCCGGGAAAAAAAAGATTAATCAATGATACCTTCACGGTCGTTGCGATCTGTCATTTCGTGTGTATCCGAGTGAATTGGCCGGAGCAAATGTCCTTGCGGCCAATCTGGGTGGCTATATATTTACGTCTGTCTGCGTTTTTGTGTCCTTTAATCTCCCCATCGGAGCCTTATCGGAAGGTGGCAATGGGGGTTTCGGTCAGTAACCAATGAAAGATAGAAGAGGAATCTTTTGCTTCTATTTTTTTTTCTTTTTGTTTGAGGCGTGTACAAAAATCTGATATGTGCAGATGCAGTCGTCATGTGGTCGTTAAGGCAAAATAAAATATGAAAAAATTTGATTAATTGCAAAATTTATTGATCCGAAATTTAGGCATCAAAGCATTTCATTGCTGTGGAAAGTTGAAAATATATAAAATTTCATTTCGAAATGTATGATTGGTTTTTATTACTCATATACGAACTATACAAAGAAATATTATTAATAATTGTCAAAAAAAACGCGAATTCCATATTTTGAAGAACCTCTACTTTTCCAACTTTTGGTTTAACGTGTGCTTGTATGTGAACAAGATGATTCAAAAAGGCTTTACTCAATTGGGGATGAAATTTGGCATATGGTATCCATTAAATATTTATAAATTTCTATTGTCGGCGTCCTGGCGTAGGGGTATCGCGTCTTCCCCGTGATTTAGGTGTCCCGGGTTCGGGCATGGTTGTTCTTCTGTGTTCTATCTGTGAGGTGTATGAATGTGCCCTCCTGTAAAAAGGAGATGTGCAAGCAAATGGGATATATGAAGTAGCTAAGTCTTAATCTTGGTCCTAATTGGTGGTACTGAAAAACAAGAGACGCTCAATCGGCTTAAAAATGTTGATGGTCGCCAATGCGCTTGTCCATGACAAGTGCCCTTAATAGTAACAACAGATTTCTATCAACTTTTCAACGAAATCCATTCAGATACCATCTATTCTATTCTATCTATCTGGATATATTAATATGATTCAGCATGATTCTACAAAATGGAGAGGGCACAGATTTATTACTTAAATCATTTGTATCAATCTTGGAATTAGTTCCGTCAAGAGGGTGACTCTCTGTTTGTATTTTTAAAATCACTAAAATTCAAAAACGTAATAATTTAAATATATAAAAGCTCGCATGAGGTATCCATTCCAAATTTGTAGATTTCTATCAGATTTTGAACGAAACCCATTCAAAGATAATCTATTCCGTGTATCCAGATATGTTATTATGATTTAGCATGATTCTACAAAATGGAGATGCACAGATTTATTATCTAAATCCTATAAATCGATTTTGAAACGAATTCCGCCAAAACGATTACTATCTGTTGGCTTGCTCTTTCACAATCATAGAAATTCAAAAACGTAATGACTTAAATATATGAAATTTGGTTTGACTTTTTGATTGCATTTGGGTTTAGTTTGGTTTTATTCGTTTGAAAAAGTTGTCCAAAATACACATTCGGTTTTAGTACTTTTGTTTCAGTCACATCTCAGCAATTAATCAACAAAGATTTATTTTAATAAACTCTTTCATAAATACAGCGATAAAATATCGGAGATACCACCCATACAATTTTATCAGCTGAAGAAACTGTTTTAATTTCATATTTTATGAAAAATTAATATTCAGCTGAATCACTAATAACATTGTTTGCTTACTTATTAAAGCACAATTTATTAATGTTCCTCTTCCTAATATTGTAAAGAGATTTAAAACTAAACACCGTGTCTTTGATCGATTTTTTATAAAATATGAACCATATTTGGAAATTCGACATAAAAACTATATAAATACGTGCTTTTGTATATCAATCACTTTAGCACTATGTTCTAGAAATTTTTCGTGAAGGCGTTCATGAATAGATAGTCCAGCAAAAATCAGCACATTGCAGATTGTCAATTTTCTACAGACCTTCAAGTTTATAGATAAAACTGTAGTAAGGGGTATTTTGCTATTAATAATTTTGCAAAAATGTCATCCGAGACAATAAATGACGATTTTAGTTCCAAGATTATTTATTTACAATTTTAGTTAATGGAAAACAATACCACATATAAATACATAAAAAAAGCAGATCAACTTTTTCTACACCGTCCGACTTTTTGCCGAGCTATCCTCCGTCTCTCCCCCTTCCCACTTCATTCGCCCAATCTAAAAGAGGGTAGCCAAATCATAGCGGCTCTGATAGAAACAATAATCGATTCTTCAAACAATTTCTTCACGTTAGTTTTAAGTGATAATTTCATAATATCACTAGTGTACAAAAATCTTGATCAGTTTGTCCAAAAGTTGAAACTGGCATGTAACTTTAGATCTATAATCTCATTTAAAAATTTCAGTATCCTTTCTTGCTCTATTTTTTAATTATGTTCACAGTTCGATACAAATCTAAAAAATAACTCATTCTAATTCAAGGAGATACAAAATTAGAAATTAACACAATACCACATATAAATACATAAAAAAAACCAGATCAACTTTTTCTACACCTTCCGACTTTTTGCCAAACTATTCTCCGTCTCCTCCCCCCACTTCGAGATTGAATATTTCTGACCATTACAGTACTTTTTTTAAGAAAATCAACCTCTATGAAAACCTATTAAAAATATTTATATAAATTAAGCAATTAACTCTTATGAAAATAGTTTTAAATATTCAGCATTTTTTTAAAAAAAATTAAATCTATTAAAATAATGCGTGTAAAGATAGTTTTGTGATTGGGTTTATTATAACTCTTTCCAGTTAAATATGGCGAGAAATCACCAAAATCTTGGAAATCCTTTTGTCTATGCTAAAGCGATGAACGTAGAATTCAATAAGAACTCGGTTTACGACGTGTTTTAAGAGCAGAAAGTAAAGACAAAGTCAGGATGTTGAAAGTTCCAAAGAAAGTGGCTCGAAAATGACGTAACTGAATCCCCCGTACTGAAACGTGTTTCCAGTGACTCTCTCAAAGATTTTATATCGAAGACATTTGAACCTGAACCAAATAATACAGACAAACTCTGTAATCGACTTTCCCCAGCTTCCTTGCCACAAGCAAGCAGTAGAAAGAGCAGTGAAACTGTGGCCGAATCGACTCAAAATGTCTGTGATTCATTAGAACAAAAACTGGCAAAAAAATGGCAATGAAGTAGTGAAGTTAATGTGGCAATGAAGAAAAAAGAGTTTGCATCTGTAAAATTTGTAATCATTGCGGGTAAAAAGGGCAAAATTTGTAATCATTGCGGGTAAAAAGGGCAAAATTTGAAGTGAAATTTATTTTTTGGGATTACTCCCTATAATTAATAATTTTTTCTAATTGTAATTCTTATATATGTATATAAAATTATCTTCTGTAAAATTATATTAATGAAAAATTCATAAAAATATGTGAACAATGTTTGTTTTTTTTTTGCAAATGTTAAGCTTTTTGAAGGAACTTCAAGATACTGTTGCAATAAAACCAGAATTTTAAACTCTTTTTTAACATAAAAGCTAACTTTTCTTCACTATTATTAAAATCTAAGAAAAAAATTAAACGCTAATTTTAATTTTGAATATTTCCATTTTTTTACAAATTTCAAGTTTTTTTACGGCATTTTAAGATAATGCAATATTGCAAAACAATTTTTAAAAAAATGTTTCTGAGTCTAAGAGACAGTTTTCACGCACTATTACTAAATTAAAATAAAATATAAAATATTTCGTACCCTACTAATGCATATATCTCAATTTCGAATTATATCTGCACCAAATTTGGAAGCACTCAATTAAGTTGTCTCTCCTATAAACAAATTACTCATGAGTTTGTTCACAAACTGGTAGTTTTGAGCAATTTAATTGCAAAAAATTATCTCTAGATGCTATAAGACAAAAATAATAAAAGAATACATAAGAAATTTATGAAGTGATTTCAATCAATAAACATTATTTAGAAGAAAAAAAATCTTGAACTGTATGTTTTTTTTTGTTATGAAGTGTTATAAATTCAAATACTAATGCATGCTTCTTTTTTTTTCAAAAAAAATCTAATTTAAAATATATTTTAAAATTAAATAGTTTTTTTTAACTAAACTATCGGTTTATAATTCAAACTGATTTTTATAAACTCATTGAAAACATAATCGGATTAATTATTTCAAAAGAATATATAAACTCTTTGATATTAAAGCTTTTCGTACTAGTTAAAAAGGAATCGCAACATTTTACAAACGAATTTCTGGATTCGTTTTTATTATTTTGAAAAGTATATTTCCTTAATCTTTGTTTTTCCTTCATTGTTACGCTAAGTAGAGGGAAGATAATACGATTAACAATAATTCCTGAAATATTATTTTTTTTCAATGTATATGCAAGTTCAACTAATTCTTATTTTGGTGCTCTATGTGTTTATCCAACTTCTATTTATTTAGTAACGCTTATGTTCTCGAAAAGCTCTATCTAGATGAAGAAAGGACTCAGATTTCCAGCTGAATAAACTCATTAACGAAATGCCTAATCTCCCTATCTTCGGGATACAGCCACGTGGAATCGCGGTTGTGTTTACTGAAAATTTTAAACAATCGCAGGAGTACTCGAATGTTGTCTCATAAAATAAAATGTTAATTTACCCATCTGTGTTTTAGTATGCAGTTCTCGCAATATTTTTTTACGTGCTAGATAATAAATAATTGAAACGAAAATTAATTATGAACTATTTTATAGTAAATAAGAACACTGTTTTGAAAACACACTTTATAAAAATGGTAAAACGCATAAGACCTTTTGTATCGAAAATTGAGAGAATCTAAAGAGTAGAATCTTGATAAAAATGCAGTAAATAAACATTTTAACTGAACATGTCAAATTATTTTGGAATGTTTCTTTAGCTGATGTTTTTCGAAGCTTAACTTTCAAATAGTTTTTTTTCCAAAAAAAAATTCTTTCACAATTTGGATTGAATTTCAATAATTTAGATTAAAAAAATATTTTCATCATATGATAATAAAAATACAAATTATAATTTTTTTAAAATTTTAATCTTAACATGTATGGCAATTTTTTTTATTATAAATGCATAGAATGTTCAAATATATTTTCTTTCGTCGCATTACTCGATCTTTAAAAAATTTTGTTTCCTTATTGAAAAATTAATATTCATTAAAACGTATTTTATAACACTTTTCATTTTCCCATTTTATTCTTTTTATTCCTTATCAATTTTTAAAATTCTTTATTACCTACTCAAATTTAAATATATTCATCATTTTCTTTTAATTTCTCCCCAAATAGAAACTCAACTACAAGAAATCTAAATGAAACTAAAATTAATCCATTTCTTATCAAATTTCCTCGTTGTACTATCATGTGTTGTATAAAGCTTCGAAATTATTCGTATACTCTAAAACATGAAACAACGAATGGAAAATGAATTTCCAAATTTAATTTTTGAAAATTTAAAAATTTTAGGTTATTAAAAATTTATCAAAGTAAGTAAAAGTGCGTAAAAATAGAAAGGGAGAGTTGATTAAACATTTGAAAAAGATGCTGCTAAATACTTGCAAAAGAACCGATTAAGGCTTTCAAAAAATTCAATATTTAATTGAAACCAATGAGCAGATTCCCTATGTCTGGATTTTCACCTAAACAAGTAATATAAAAAAATATTTTTAAATCAATTCCTACTTTGGATATTAGGAAAAATTTAGAAGGTTAATTTTTTTTTATTTTAGTTACTTTTTATTAAATAATGACAATTGGTGTACTCCGCTTTACAACTTTTATTCATTAAATCTATTGATTATTACGCATTATAACCATTTACACCATTTCTCCAAAATATTCCATATAATATTTTTTGAGGAAAAAAATCATTTTGACGGAATTAATATCATATATAATATGAGAAAATCTGTCAAGTCAATAGTCAATATAAATTTTTTCTTCCTAGAATTTTTTTTCCTTTTAAAAAAGTTCAAATAATTTGAACTTATTAAAAATTAAAGTATATTTCATATTTTTAAACTATTAGTACAGTGAAAAGACATTTTTTTCTAATTTTATGGTGATATAAAAATTCTGCAATGATTCTGAATGATTTCTCAACTGAAGCAACAAATCCATTAACAGTATTTCCATTCATATTACTCCAGTGAATGCAAGAATTATTTGAAAGAAATGAAACACCTTTTTTTAATCTAAAGATCATTATCGATTAATAAAACTGCCTTTTGGTTTTAAGCATTGGGTTTTATTTTTCTAGGGATTCGACAGATATAATTGAAAAATGACTCCTGGTAAGCTCATAAGACCAGAATAAGAGGAAGATATATTCATTATTTAAAAAAAGAGTCCGGTTTTTCTAAAAAATATATTTTAGTAGACATATAAATATACGCTAATAAATTCTGATTGTATTTTGCTACATTTTTCAAATTTATTGAAGGTTAAAAAATTAAAGACGGAAAAAATAAGACGTAGCAATAAAATCATGATTTTCTTATTTTAAGAATTTGAGATTTAATTTTCAAAAATATACTTTATAAACCGTAAATTATACTCAAAAGAATAATAATAAATTTATGCTGCACACTTCATATGTCACTTTTAACTAAACAACATAAAAGTATTAACATATCAATATCAGCTTTTACTTTTATTTAGATTCTTCAAAAATTTTAAAAAGGGTTTTGAAATGAATCGTATGATAATCGTGATTTAATGTATTCTAGGACTAATAACATGGCAGATAGAACATCCAGAAAAATTGAATTTCAAATCCTTATAAAACGAGAAAATGCATTTGTTTATATTATAGAATGGCTTAAAAATCAATCTTGGTTCCCTTTTACACTTTGAATCAGATTTCAGTTTTTTAATATTTTCAAATGCCTACTATTTCTTTGTCAATTTTCCTCGACAAAACTAATCGAATAATTCTTTTTGAATTTTAAAAATCCATGAAACTTTATTCTAGTATTTAAGTTGTGTTGATTTTTTAAGATCAACACAACCAAGAAATATCGTTTATAATAGTTCTAGGTAAAAGTTTTATTATAGCATATAACTAAGATTTTCTCTTTGTTTGGTCTCAGAATAATCATAATTTTGACTTTATCACCATATGAAACCAAATCCAGTTTTAGAAGATTTATAAAGGAAAACTAGGTAGACACCAAAACCCACCCTATTTTTGCAGATTAACCACCACTTTGTGTACTGATATAGCTTCTGGGTTCTTTTCGCGAATCATTAATATTTCCATCAGAACCATTGATATTCCATTTTTTTATTACATCACACCGTATGACATACACTGAAGTGACAAAAGTCATGGGATAGCAATATGCAAATATACAGATGGCAGTAGTATCGCAGCGAAAAAGTATAAATGCGCAGTTCGCTTTCCAGAGCTTTCATTTGTGTTCAAGTTATTCATGTGAATAGTTTTTTCGTGATTTATGGCGGCACGACGAGAATTAACCGACTTTGAACGTGGAATGTTAGTCGGAGCTAGACGCATGGGTCATTCCATTACGGATACCGTTAGTGAATTCAAAATTCCGAGATCCGCAGTATCAAGAGTGTGCCGAGAGTATGAAATTTCAGCCATCCCATCCCATCATGGACAGAGCAGCGGGCGACCACCTGCACTTAACGACCGAGACCGCCGACGCCTGTGTAGAATGGTCAATATTAATAGACACGCAACACTTCGTCAAATAACTGCAGGAATCAATGTGGGACGTACGAGGGACGTGTCCGAAAGGACTGTGCGGCGAAATTTGTCTTCCTTGGGCTATGACAGCAGAAGACCGACTCGAGTGCCTTTACTGACAGCACGACATCGCCAGCAGCGACTCTCCTGGGCTCGTGAGCATATCGACTGGTCCCTAGACCAGTGGAAAACCGTGGCGTGGTCAGATGAGTCATGATTTCAGTTGTTACGAGGTGATGGTAGAGTTCGAGTGTGGCGCAGATCCCACGAAGCCATGGACCCAAACTGTCAGCAAGGCACTGTTCAAGCTGGTGGTGGCTGCATAATGGTGTGTTCTGTTTTTACATGGCATGGACTCGGTCCTCTGGTGCAACTGAACCGATCATTGACTGGAAATGGTTATGTTCAGCTGCTTGCAGATCACTTGCAGCCATTCATGGACTTCACGTACACACACAACGATGGGATTTTGATGGATGACAATGCCCCATGTCACTGGGCCAGAACTGTTCGCGATTGGTTTGAAGAACATTCCGGACAATTCCAGCGCATGATCTGACCACCTAGATCGCCTGATATGAATCCCATCGAGCATTTATGGGACATCATCGAAAGGTCCGTTCGTGCCCAAACTCCTGCGCCATCCACTCTTTCACAATTATGGACGTCTATACAGATGGCATGGCTCAGTATTTCTGCAGAGGACTTCCAACGACTTGTGGACTCCATGACACGTCGAGTTGTTGCACTTCGCCGGGCAAAAGGAGGACCGACAAGATATTAACAGTCATCCCATGACTTTTGTCGCTTCAGTGTATAATTACGAGTATAATCTGTAAATCAATTTTAATGGATCATATGATTAGATTACATAATTCCTTTTTTAGTTGAAATGTTGCAACATACAAACTATGTTTATTTAACGAGCCGATTCCTTGTTTTTCTCCTTCACTTCAAATATTTCTCAAACGAGGTCACGTGTTTTAAGAGTAACAATCATTAAATCAAACTTCTAGAACGATTTAAAAGTTTCGATATTTCGTCAACAATCTCACTGAGCAATTTCAAATTTTAAGAAATTCTCCATTGAATGAATTCTGAGAATTTTAAGAAATTCTTCGTTAGAAGTGAGTAAAATTTTTCTTTAAGTTATTTCAAAATACTTTGAATAGTTTTAAACATCTTAAAATGTAAAATAAATTATCGTTTTCTTCTTCCTTGTAGCATATTTATTAATCGCCGAATCGATGCCCTGATTACTGATAAAATATTTGCATTTGTCTATAAAATTTTGAGATAAATGTTTTCCGTTTATTTTTCTCTTTAAAAATTAGTATTTAATTGTATTATATAATTAGTAGTATTATATATTGTAGTACAGTATTGCTGTTTATATCTTCAATATAATAGATATATTTCTTCAGTGAGTTTCATGAAAACTCATTATAAGCAACACAAAATTTAGTCAGAATACAAGACTTGGCAAACTTTAGGGAAGAATTAGATTAATAATCGATATACACTAAAGTGGCAAAAGTCATGGGATGACTGTAAATATCGTGTCGGTCCTCCTTTTGCCCAACGAAGTGCGACAACTCGACGTGTCATGGAGTCCACAAGTCGTTAGAAGTCCTCTGCAGAAATACTGAGCCATGCCATCTGTATAGACGTCCATAATTCTACACAGACGTCGGCGGTCTCGGTCGTTAAGTGCAGGTGGTCGCCCACTGCGCTGTTCATAATGGGATGGGATGCCTGAAATTTCATACTCTCAGCACACTCTTGATACTTTGGATCTCGGAATGTTGAATTCACTAACGGTATCCGTAATGGAATGACCCATGCGTCTAGCTCCAACTAACATTCCACGTTCAAAGTCTGTTAATTCTCGTCGTGCCGCCATAAATCACGAAGAACCTGTTCACATGAATAACTTGAACACAAATGAAGGCTCTGGAAAACGAACTGCGCATTTATACTTTTTCGCTGCGATACTACTGTCATTTGTATATTTGCATATTGCTATCCCATGACTTTTGTCACTTCAGTGTATATTAACTATAAAATCGATATTATGCAATCGCAGTAAATGCTAATTTATTTAGATGTTCGAAGCATACCATTTAAAATGTATGTCAAATATAAACACATTTTAATTTAAATTCTTATAAATATAATTATTTTATTTGTATGGTCCGCAAATATTATCATAAGTTTCAGAAAAATTAAAATTCTAAGCCTTTTTTCTTGAAAAATGTTTTTACGAAATTTTTAAGACTGCGAAACCAATTTCGTTAAAATTTAACACCGTCGCGTTTTACAGTGGGTGTGTCCGAATATTTTGGTGTTATCTTTCCCCAACAATCTTAGCTCGAGTTACCATTGTAGAGGAATAAAACAAGAAAAGAATAATTGCCTGTCATCTTAAAAAGAATAAGCAATGAGGGTTTTAATATTTACAAGTTGTTTTCTTAAACTCATTTTACCAAAGGAACCGAATAGAGGCTCCAGAGACATTGTTCATGATTATTTATTTGCTCACAAATTGTTCACATATTCATTATATTTTCTAAAATCATAATTATTTTTATAATTTTAAATCCATTTTGCAAATATTAAGCACTATAATCATACCTACATATTGTATGATAATGTACAGATGTCTTTGAAATTATATAAAATATTTGCATTGGAAAGAAATAAAAATATGAAAAGTCAACCCCTCAATTGATGAGTGAGATATGAACATTACTAATATACGCTCCTGATAACTAAAACTAATGCAAGAAATATAAGTAAAATTACCAAGGTAAAGACGTATAACAGAAATTTAATAAAATGTGAAGAAAAGTGTATTTAAAGGTTGATTAAAATTCAAATATTACATAATGTTGATGCAAATAGCTCAAAAATCATTTTTCTCTGAGCTAATTAAAAAAAACTGCAAAATAGTGTTAGAAACGCTCAGAAGAAGAATCACCATTCATCAAAAATTCTATTCAGTAAAATAAAAGAAAGAATAGATTTAACAAAAATTGAGATGTTAAAAGTAGAGGTCAGACAGAAGATTTAATAAATTGCGAAAATAACTATTATCAGATTAGTGATTGCAATAACTTTCCGAGGGAAATAGATGCCCTTATTTACTTTAAGTATTAATTTCACAGAAAATGAAACCCCCGTCTGGGCACCTCGTATTTGGGGATGTGATGCTTCCGGTATGGTGGTTGGATCTCGCCAATCTGGTGAGTACACTCATTGATGACTTCTCCCATCAATGACGAGACGTACTTCCTTCGAGGTGCGCTGTACCGTGGCCGGTGATGACCACTAGGACTCAACCACAGTTTCCGCTAATTGCTGTTGCGGCATTTCGGTCTTTCAGTTTTTATGGTTAATCCGTGCACCTTCGTGGCGGATTAGAGAGTCTGTCTATGACTTCACAAAAAAATGGATCGTTGCATCATCATAAAAAAAAACCGCAAAAATTTCTTTAAAGTTATCAATTTAATTTCTGTACAATTTTTTCTTTATTTCTAATATTTTTTTTAATTTTAGTTATTAAACAATCTGTAACAATATATTTAATGCTATAAGGGCTGTGGTGCCCTCGTGGTAAAGCCACCGAAGGGTTCTGGTGTGGAAGATTGGATGGGGTGCCAGCTCAAGTGTCATCCTCGTCGTTTGACCGTGTTTCAAAATTAGCTTCGTCCAAAAATAGCCCTAGTGTTGCTTTACAACGTAGCTTTAACATAGTTACACTAAAATAAACTAATGTTATGAGGGAGCTCAACCTTATCCAGCAGACTATTAATATTATGTACATCTACAGATGGTATAAAATTAAGGTTAAAATATTGCTTTCTTTTGGAATAAACTCCGGAAGGAGGATTTAACCTAGCGCTTATATTCCGATAGTATATATACTTATTAATTTGCACGCACAGTTATTATTGTTGAACTTATTCGATTAAAATGGTTTGTTATTCATATAAAATAAGAATATAATCGTAATGCCAACCATATTGACTATAAGGCCGTCAGAGATAGGGCCTTCTGAAGCCTAGTGGCGCAATGGGTAAGTTCAGGTCAGGCGATGGCATGTGCTGAATGCTTTAATAAATTCTCTGATATATCATAAAATAGAGCATCTTGCTCATGATCTGGCGTCCTGGGTTCGAGTCCCGATTAGGGCATGGTTATTTTTCTGTGTACTATCTGTGAGGTTTGCGAATGTGCTCCCATGTAAAAAGGGGCTGTGCAGGCGTATGTATCCTCCTCATATGAAGTAGAAGTCAGACTTCTGCCCTCGGGTCGAGGATCCATACCCTCAGAAGCTACTGCACTCCTCTATAAAAAGCGGACGCGTCATCATCAGATACCATAAAGTTTTTATGTTGTTGTTACTTATGGCACTTGTCATGGGCTAGCCCCCAGCTGATACGGCATCAGATTTAAGCCAAAAGGAGCGTCTCTTGTTTTGAAGTAACGCCAACTAAAGCCAAGAGTAGGACTTGGCTACACACTCACCACACTTGCTTGTACAACTCCTTCTTGCAGGAAGCACAGTCACACTTCTCACAGATAGTCTCACAGATCACACTTCTCACAGAAGCACAACCATGCGCGTACTGGGACTCGAACGCTGGACTCCCAGAACACGAGGAAGACGCGCTACCTCTGGGTCAGAAAGCCTGGATAAATGTATTCTAAAATTCTGTACGTAATGCATCTGTGTATAACATAACTTGTAAACAAATATTGTACTAATTCGGACTTTTTACTCTTAATGACACCGTGAGTAATTTTTTTAAATAAACTACACTATATTAATATTAAAACACCCTAAAAATATCAATCTCGACCGTCAAACATGTTTTTTATACGTATTATTCTTAATTTGCCATATAAAATCATTTCTTAATCGGAATATAGAGTCCATTCCACGCTGTGTTTTGTAGACTGTATTTTAAAATCAATATCGGATGCTGTTGTATTGGTAATAGTTAGTTCCACGATGCTAAAGGATTACACGATCACCTTTAGGTGTTCAAGTAAAGTCCCGCGTAACATTCACTAAAATTTAATCTTTTATTCAGAGTCCCAAAATCATCGATTTCGCTGTAGATTAGAAAGAAAAAAAAATGGTTATACCCATTTGCTTATTCGAGGCACGTCTTTCGTTTAGATTATTCAAGAAAGAAACAATTTTAAGTGTTATATCGGAAGTTAAAAAGGAAATTCAACAAGATATATTCGGAAAATTTTTAGAAATAGGAATCAACTATCGGTAATTTAGCTATATAAAATGTAGACAAATCTGAATGAGTCACGTTTTTCTAGTGCTGTTATGAGCATTGAGATTTCGTCGAGAAACGTTAAATAAAATAGAAAAAGCTATCGTAATTTCTAAAGAATGCTATATTTTTTTATTAGGTTTTCCAAATTTTATAAATTTGGAATTTTATTACAGACTTCTTTCTCAGTTTTTGACATTTGGTTTTGTTGGAGATCATTTCCTGAGTGAGTGTTGTAAAATATATAAATTCCATCAACATACATATAATTGAATGTAATTCTTTAAATATTTATATTAGCGACATTTTTACATCCTAGTTAGCATCAGAGCTTAGAATGACCAAATTATGTGCATCTAAATTTGATAAACAACTTATTCTGTTTAACAAAGTGTAAGAGAAATATATTGTGTCTCGTATGTGTCCGAAAACACACTCTACATGGCGCACATATTAGAAAAACAACAAAGTGTCTAGTATGTGCCATGCATGCATGTAATGGTGTTTGCTGTACTCTGCCGAATAGACTAGTGCAAAAGAAACAAATTTGGTGCGCATATATTATGAAAATTAAAAATATGTATTTCAAAATGTCTATTTATCATATTGAGAACGTTATGTTGCTTTGGTTAGAATGATATAATGTCTCCGAAATTTACTGGTCAAAAAGATTTTTATCTGTTTTTACCAATATTGAATTATTATGTATACGTCTTTGAAAGCAGATGCGTTTTTAAAAAGTTTACCTACTTTTGCCAGTATTGTATTATTGTCGTATATGCTCCTTTGGCAGCAAATGTGCTTTTAAAAGGTTGAAGAAGAACTATGACATCACATCTGCTGTTTCCTCTCAAAATCGATCGAGCTCCAAAACATTGTTTAGAAAGCTAGAAAAAATTGGAAATGGAAGTTGAATAAAATTATATATATATATATATATATTTATTATTTTTTAAAAATATATACTAACAAATATAAAAAAAAACGATACATACATATATATATATATATATATATATATATATATATATATATATATATATGAGAGAGAACCGGTTTTGTTTAAATTGGTTAGTAAATTTTTTTAAAAAATAATGACTTCAAAAATTTGCACCTGGAGGTTTCATTTTCTTTCTATTCCAATTTGAATTGACAAAATGTCACCACATTTTAGCGTTTTCTTGCATTCAATACCATTGCATAAAGCTTTTTTTTTCAGTGTCTTTAAAGTTCAAAAAAGAATCTTATTTAGTAACAATGAAATTAATTTTTAAGTATCGATATTGAAAAATAGACAAATATTTTATGACTCGGACTTTTTATTCCTTCATTCAAAGCTATCTTTTTATCTCTATCATCAAATAATTGAATCTTGAGGATTTATTTTTCCATTATGTCAAACTAATAAAAAAAAGACTCTAGATCTTATTTGTCCTCTTTATATAATCAATCAGTACGTGTGTCTGTTTGTATTACTTCTAAAAATGACTCTAAGGTAACATGGGACTTGATACCATGGAAAAGGTTCATGCATATAATAAAAGGAGCAGGTGTAAAGGCTATAAACTGATAAGATTAGTTAGAAAATGATTATTTAAAAATATTCTGTTAAAGAATATTTGAAATTTTGAGCAACGAGTAACACAAAAAATTTATTTGCATAAAACCCATATATAGATATTTCAGGTGACTCGTACAATTTTCTCAGCAAATGGCAATTAATATAGATATCGATAATTTGAAGAAAACTAAAGGCTTATTAGTGCCAATATTTCAAAACAAATTATGAAAATATTCCATATTCGCTATGCTTTCCGTTATTTAAATTATTATATGATTTGTATAATAAGGTCTGTCAAAAACATTTTTTAAATGGGATGTTAATATAACTAAACTAAACGTTAGCAATCGTAGTTTTAATCGCCCATTTGTCAATATGCTGTTCAAGCATGGCTTTTGACCTAGAAAATTGCAAACAAATAATTTTTTTAGAACCCTTAAGCATTTGACATCATTATAACTTAACGAAACGTAAACTAGTTATTTAACTTTCATTTACATAAATCATTCAACGGAAACATTTATTACTTCATTTGTAATAGAAATATTGCAAAGCTTTTTTCCTTCTTTCTTTCTTTTTTTGAATTTTTTTTTTTTTTTCAAAATTATGAGCAGTAACTGTGAAACGCAAGTATAAAAGGAAAATATAACTGTAAAGTTATATATTACTATTTCTAGACAAAAGTAGAGCTTTCTAGACCAAAGTATATATATATATATATATATATATATATATATATATATATATAATATAATAAAGATTTAGAACTACTACATTAAAATATAGTTTATATCAAACCTAAAGTTTTGAAGCTGACTCAATCCCGAAAGAAGTAGGTCAACATCATGAATTTATCAATAATCTTAAAGAATGTTACGGTTTCTACACTATCTCAGTTTATAAAAACGTGAACATGCAAAGGGATTGTTTGTCTTTTTTTCTTCTATTAATAACGAAAACCTTTGTTCTCAAGTCAAATGAAATGCATTTGATAATCCACAAGAGAAGAAAGAAAAAAAGGCATTTTTGCCTTTTGAAGTCTTTAATCAATATTTCTCCTCTGCTTCACCACAGAGCTAACTATTCTTTTAAACTTTTGAGTGGCGGTGGTTACTACGTCTTTCCTTTTATAAAATATTTTTTATAAATTTGTTTGTCTTCTTACTACAAAAAAATATTATAATGGTAAACTCTTCTTGTATTTTAAAAAAACTCGTCATTTAAAATTAATTAAAAGATCTTTAAATTATTTTTTTAAATACATGTTTTTTTACTAGACCGCAAAAAAAACTATTTTTTTAGTGAATGTTTCTTGCAAAGAAATATTCTAAATTCTTTGAATAAACTCAAAGCAAATTCAGTTATTAAAAAAGCAATTGCTTTATCAATTACTGAAATTGAAAAGAGCAAAATAAAAACACTTAGATTCTCAGAAAATTTTTATTTATTATAGCATAGAACATAAATTTATAAATCATTTGCCTTTAGTTTTAAATGAATATTATTTAAATTTGTTTATTGACTTATTTTAATTTTTAATGGCTTTCCTATAAATTATCATTAACTAGTATTTTAAAGCGAATACCTGTACAATGAAAATAATTACAGCATAATAAAATCCACATTTGAGAGTGGGAATATTTTTAAAAAGTTCAAATTACATTTGCAAAAAATATCACATTTGATTTTATTTAAAGTGTAGAAGTTGATTTCGTGGTTCTTAGCTTAAACCATGCTATTAGTTTTCCACTTTTTCTGTTTCAGCAAAACATGCTGTATTTTCTTCAAATGCCTAAATATCTCTAAATGTACTACTTCCTTTTGCTTTTGAAAATTCCATTTTTGTATAAATATCGTTTCTCTCTTCGGAACTGCCCTTTTTTGTATAAGTATCGTTTCTCTCTTCGGGACTTCCCTTTTTTGTATAATTATCGTTTCTCTCTTCGAAAATTCACCGTACTTTCTCGTATAAAAAATACAGAGGAACTATAATAAAGAGTCAAAAAATTCAAACCGGAAATTTAAGTGAATCTATACATTTTATACACTTTTTTCAGTTCACAAAAGGCATTTCTTTATTAAATGCCCGCCTTTTTCTTCGTCGGTTTCAAAGATAACTCAAAAGCACTTATACCTAGATGGATGAAATTTGGTTTACTGGCTTAAAATCAGATTCGTAGTTTTCTATTACATTTTGAACAAAATCTGTTCTAAGGAAACTTATCTGTCAGGCTGTTCGAATATACGTTGAAAAAGAGGCGTTGATTACCTGTTGATCTGTAATTAATGAATTATATAAATACAATAATTTCAAAACCCAGGGAAATATATCGAATTTGTTATGTTTTTTTTATAGTTTTCTGATAAGTAAGGGAGTTTTTGTTTCAGTCAAGAAGAAAAGTCTGAAATACATATTCAATTCTTTTTGGGGGGTGGGGAATTTTGACCGCATTCCGGGGGTTAATCGCAAAAATAATCGTCAAGAATCAGCCGCCAATTTCATTAAGAATGCTAAATTCATTCCAAAGGTTAATATCCCTTCGCTATTTTACATCAATGAAATGGAAAGCATTCACTGAGATGATATCTTTATTATAGAGTATACTAGAAATTTCAGGGAAAACCAATTTTTCTGGTTTCTAAAGCGTACTCAATAATGAATACATGCCATGGAAAACTTGTCTTAGTTTTCCTTGAGATTACAATCAGGAAAAATATTTAGTTTTTAAATGAATGAACATTTAAAATTATCTGAATGGATGAATGGAATCAATTCATCCTTTTCTTAACTAATGGAAGATCTACCGTTCCATAGATTCCATCACTGTTTCCATAGAAAATCGTTCATGTATACGGAAACTGAAAAATTAGAAATCGTTAAAAGTCAAACTTTCTCACTTTGGTGAAGAATTTTAAAGAAATGGAGACCTTAAGAGATAGTTTGTCATCATCATCCAACCCCTAGGCTCAAAATTTAAAAGATCTAATCGAGTATAGCCTTCAAATAAAATGTTAATGCGGATTGCCTTAGGACCGAATTCCCAATCTGATTGTTTGTATTTGAGTAATATGACCATTATACAAAAGTAATTACCTATGTACCGTGATTTTATCTGGCTTATAAAGCTTTCATCACATTTACACCAGTGAGATGAAAGATACATTTGCACCAAGCTTGTGTCGAGTGTGTGTATGAGTTGCTGGTGATGTCGGCTGTTGTATTTACTGCCCCTAACAACTTTTGCTGCCAATAGAGGGCGCCGCAACATCTGTGCAAAGCTGCGTACGAAGATTGCTTATTCAAGGTCGCTGATCGCATCCGGGTCACTATTAAATCAGATGTGGGTTTCCTTAAATCTGTAGCCTAGTAATATGACCACAATACGAAAGTAATTACCTATGAACCGTAGAAGCTACCTGGCTTATAAAGCTTTCAACAAAATGCTGAAAGTAAATACAGGCATAGGTGTAATGCTCAAGTGTTTTGTAAGGTTTAGGATCAATTAGGCTTTTTGCAGAAGGAAAAAGAGCGTAGCAGTTCTTATCAGCATACGTGTGATATTATACTGATCAGAATGCGCATGGCATAATACTGATCAGCACTTGACGCCTTCAAATATATTTTTCATTCAAATGAGATATCAAATGAAGTAATAATTTTAATTTTACAATATTCATCCAGCTTTAAAAAATATTCAGAGCTTTTATTATCACCAAATTTAAATCCTTTATTAAATTAATTCAATTCTTTCCGATATTGAGTCCAATAGTTTCTAATGCTAAAATCGGAGCATTTATCAAATCGTTAAGAATAAAATCTTTCTTTTCGTCGAAAGCACTTTTAATTAATCGGCAGTCAACTTCCACAAAAGCGGTGTAACCAATCAATGACAGCCACGCCTTGATAGACGAACCTACTTCCCGATGTAGAGGGAATTCGACTGCTTTTGTCTGCACATTTTTCCATTAGTGATTTCGAACCAAGAAGCATGAGCCCAATCAATGTTTTGAAATTCATCACTCACATTCGATTATGAAACGCATTTAAGCTTCTAAAATTTCCTCAAAAGTATGTCCAAAATTTCATATGAATAAAAAAAGGCTTAATGTATACATTTTTTATAATATCCATCTACAAAGTTATGCATAGAATAATGCGTTTAGTTTCCAAATACTTTTGTGTCCGGATTTTGAAAATTTTTTTAATATTTAGATATTTCAGAATTCAAGAAGTACCTTTCTGGCATTGTGTCTGTATATTTTCGTCTCAAAGGCGGAGGATTTCCGAGAGAATATCTTTGGAATTTCTCTTCTGATGAAATTTTCAAAGTGTTTAGATATTTATTACTTTCTCATACATGAAATATACTAAGAGAGAAGGTATTGTAAAGGTCAAAAGATTCGAAGTCTATACTTTGAGAAATTTCTGCATTTTTGACTTACCTGGTGACTAAAAATACATTTTCCTGACTAAAATATGCTTTAAGCTGGGAAGTTGAAAATTAATATGCGGTATTTGCACTAAATTTATAAATTACATTTAAATTTTGATCAAAATTAAATCACAAAAAAAATCCTTCGCCTATCTGAGTGCAAGTGAGCGCTGTAACAGCAAATCATAAAACATTAGACGAATAAAACTTTCTACAAAAATTTATTACGTTATAACAGCAAATCATAAAGCGTTAGATGAATAAAACTGCGTACACATCTAACATATAGAATTGTACCAAATTTTATATTAACTCCGTTAAAAAATTTACTGCCTATCGTTCTGTTCGCTAACAAGCAAATAAGCAGGATAAACCAAAAACACAGTCGGTGAGCGCTTTTAACTTATTCTTAAATAATTTTAAAAATTACGATAATTTAGTATATTAGTTATTTTTCTCTCAAAAAAGTGTAATTATCATAAATTTCATTAGCAATTAAAATTTTAAAAATTTTAGTATTTATGCCATTTAGTAAGTTGGGGGTGTGCTGACACCCCATGCCCGTTCTCGTGTTACGTTTCGAGGCGCCCGTCCTGCCGGGTTTAGAAAGTATGTCCGCTAACTTCATTGATGAAATGGACAAGTGAAGTAAAGACAAGGAAACAGAAAAATTCAGTGGTACCGAAATAACCTTTACTGCAGCAAGGCACAGTACATTCGTTGCCAATAAGTGCTTAAAATTGCAGCTAATTTTAGAGCTTCGTTATATCAATCGATGAACATTCTCAAAAACGCCTCTCATATTATAGACAGTACCTGCTGCATATCCACCGAAATATGTAGTGTCAATACGATTTAGCTCCAAATCATATCATAAATATTGTGTGCAATTGCCTAAACCTAACATTCGGAGTTCAATGAATCAGCAAAGGTAGATCGATACCTTGGGTGCCTAAGTCACCTGATTTAGCTCCTGTGGATTTATTTTGTGTTAGATCATGAAAGACTATGTAAACGAGATTCCCGTCGAAAATGTAATGGGCATTGTTTTACGGATAGTGACAACCAGCAGGCATTGTCCGTGACATGTCAAATATTTTTGAAAAGGTTTGGCAATTAATGCAACGGCGCTATGAATCCTCTGTTCGTGTAAATGGGAGCAATTTTGAGCATCTACTGTAAACTTGTATACTCTTTTTGGGATAAAAGTCACATTCGTTAAGTTTTAACTGTACTGTTTCTTTGTGATCACTTCACTTGCCCATTTTGTCCTTGCAGAAGTTTGAAAACGTTCTTTTCTATGTGAATTTGATTTCCTGACGTATTGCCTACCTCTCCACAAAATTTCAGCGATATATTTTGAATCACCCTGTTATATATGCACAATAGTAAACTCTCTTAGTAAAATACATATGCAAATAACAAGCGAAAATTATTGCGCAGACAAACTTGTTACATTACAACAGGTTTGTCTGATTTAAGCGACTTGTTTTATTATAACTCTTCTGAATGAAAACATTCTGAGGAGCTGTAAATGAGCTTTCGCAGCTTTTAACATAGCTTCTTTATTAACGAGGCTTTCTAAACCACTGAATTGTAATATGCGTATAAAACAAAACTTCCTCATTTGGAGAGCTCCAAGGAGTGTAATTACGTCAACACGGATTATCTAATTCTTCAACTGTGGTAAATTTTATTCAGTTATTTTGTAAGAATCTCCAGATGATGGGACTCAAGTTTCAGTAAGACAACTTCCTCTCTTCTGAGCAAGTATTATTGTACATCTTGAATTTATCCAGGCAAATAACTTAATTTAATTAGAGCTACCAGCGCTTGTAAATTTAATATGAGACAACAGAGAACATAATATGGCCATGAAAGTACAAGATGCTAGGAATTATTTCCCGTGTTCTGATAAGTCAAACTTACAGGCTGTCATTCGGCTTGAAAGTAATGAAGATTTATAACCGTGAAAACGATGCTTTTATTGATTTTGATAAGTTCTCAAGATTGGGTCGCATAATTCTCTATTTTTATTGTTTAAAGGCAAAATACTCATCTTTGTGATGTAATCAGTATGTTGTAAATAAAAATTATTATCGAGAGCATAGATATTTCATTAACAAATTTGTCAAGCAAAATAAATTCGTAACACTAATTGCATAGTTTGAATGACATGCCAAAATATAGATGGTTTGATAATATCTTCTCATGTGTGTGTGTGTGTGTGTGATATTTTAAACTCTTTATTTAAATCCAAATTAATTTCTTAACTTTCAATTTAAATTAGGCCAAAGTATCTATATTCTACAAAAATTATCTTATTTCCTGATCCATTCCACTTGTTCTAGTTAATTCAAAAGAAGCTATATAATACTGCCGTATCAGCTAAAAGTCGGCTAATTTCCGTGTGTGTGTGTGAGCTTTAGAGCTCTGCAAACCAGTAGTTTAACTGGCAAGCAGCCTGGATAAGGTTTGAAGGGTGAGAATATTCTGCACCTCCAAGCGAATTTTTTAAAATTTATCTAATTTAAAAATAAGCTGGATTTCAATGTTTTTCCTCTACATTTTACAAGAAATTTACTAAGGAACCAACAATTTTTTTACTTCTCAATGTCCAAAAATTATTTTTTCACTCATACCAATTTTATTCGGTTAAGGTTTTTTAAGTCGAGATTTAATTAAATTGTACACTCATTTTTAAGTATCCTTCACTACAATAATCACAATTATTGTGAAGGATACCGAAATGTGTTCTTTGTTTTATCAAATATTTGATCCATGCTTATATTCCTGCCAATTAAAACTAAAGATAGATTATGTTTAATATTTATTATCCTGATGTTGTTTTTTGGAGGAGGTTTTTGGCGTCAGTAAAAATCCGTAGGCGAAAAATAAAATTTTTATCTGCACGAGCATCTCAAAATATCAACTTTTAATGACGTGTTGCATGCTTTTTTGCATTTACAAAAGCTCCGATTTAAAAATATATATATTAATGACTACAGCAAATAAAATCAAGAGAAATGTCATTTTGAGCACGCGATGATATGAAATGAAATAAATAGAAAATGTGATATTTTTTAAAACAATAAAGGCAAGACAGTTATTATTTTTTTTATCGTTTGGAATATGGAATAAAGTGACTCATTCAATGAAACAATTAAAATGAATAAAAATATCATTTAACTCGCACGAGCACGTGGTGTTTGGCCGTTCAAGAAATGATGTTCTGACATGATACATTGAAATAGGCATAGCAGATTTCATTTATTTAAATCAATTTCTACTTAGGTTAATAAAGAAATTTTTTAATTTAGTTACTTTTTAGTTTACATCACGAATAAAAAAAGCGACTTCGAAATTTAGACGTTATATGAACTGAGAATGATACCGTACTTATGTCATGGAACTGTTCTCCATTGGAAAACTTTGTATACTCAATGAAACAACATTAAATCCGTGCTATTTGAATAATTTTGCTAAGGTCTGAAAATTTGGCTGAAATAGAAGCCTGAAACTTTATTCACACGAATTAAGTAAAACAAGTAATATAAAAAAAAAACAATTTGTTTCTTCTACTTAGGTTAGTAAAGAAAAAAATATTTGAGCTACTTTTTGTTAAATTACAATTTTTGTTGCTCACGTGTTTTACTTTACAACGGAAGGAGGGGTATAACTCTCGATATGGAAGATTTTGTGACAACGGCAGAAGAAGTAGCATTCACCACACAAGGAAGAGTCTTCGGCTGGCATGTTAGAACCCGCAAGAAATGCGAATCCAACGGCTTATTAACCAGGCTATACAGATCTAATAATTACAATTACTATAAATAATTTATCAAAAAACGCTATGTTTCAGCGCCAATTGTGGTAACGCAAAATGCGTGAATTTCCTACACCAGTTGGGTTAATGCAATACAGATTAGAAATTTTTAATTTCCTTTTTTTTTATATTTTAATTCGAAAGTATTTCGCAATGAATAAAAAATTAATCATTTTTAATTTTAAATGCATTAAACTGTAAAGACAATAAACCTAATTGTTTGAAATATTCGGCCGAAAATACTTAAAACCTAAACTCATTAGCGAGGAGAAAAAAAAACTGAATTCATTACTTATTTGACGGCGGGAAAATGAATTTTGGCTCGAAAATTAATTTTTAATTAATTTATTTAAAAACATATTGAAAATATTGATAAATTAATATTTGAAGAAACTGTATTAACATCAAATGTCATCCGCTAAAAGTTCTAAAAATTTATTTGAGTTGAATTATTGAGTTCTAAAAAAATTATTTGAGTGAATGAACGATTGAAAGCTTAAATTATGTATATATATATATATATATAATATAATATACCGAATTTCCTGGCAATTTTCCATTCTCCTTTCTATAAGTGATATTCAAACTCGCAGCCCAAGGGATGAGAATCTAACGCTATGTCAACCAGATTATCCCGGTCTAACAATTACAATTACTAAAAATAATTGATCAAAAATTATACTAGGATTGAATTTTCAACGTCATTTAAAGATTTAAAGCCAAATTTGTCAACGCAAAATTTGTGATTTTTCTACGTAATTTGGGGTAGGTAATATAGATTAGAAATTTCTAATTTTCTATATTCTGTAATGCTTTAATTTGAAATTATTTCAAAATGGATCTGAAAAATCGATTCATTAGCAATTTTTGATTTTAAATGTATCAAGCTTTATGAAAATAAACAGGATCCTTTAAAACATGTTAAGTCTAACCTCATTGGCATTGGGGAAAAACAAACAGAATTCGTTACTTATTTGACGGCGGGGAAAGGAAGATTTTTGGCGGATAAATTAGTTTTTGATTAATTAATAAAAATTTAAAGAATTAATATTTGAAAAAAAAACGGTATTAGCTTCAAGTGTCATACGCTACAAGTTTTTTTTTTTTTTTTACTTGAACTTGATTGTACGAATAAAAAGTATTTTATAAACGATTGAATATTTGAATTATACATGGAGAGTGTAAGCTAAGGAATTGAATAAAATAGTACCAATATGCCAGATAAACTAGGTGATTGCTAATGAAAACTAGCCACTTATAACTCTTTTAGTTTAAGTATTCTCAGAAAGACTATTGAAAGCTTTGGAGATCAAAATATACCAGCGAGAAGGGACTCCTCCATTTAATCTCGTAAAAGTTGTACTCCACACCGTCTATAAAATTATGGATCTGAATGCTTTGCTTGGCATTTGAGATTAGTAGTTACAAAATATGGTTATTAGACATGAATCTAAAATTTTTACTAAATGTAGCGTATGAATTTCGGTAATTTGATTTCTGTCTATTAATCTCTGTTAATTTCTGTATTTATTACCTAATTAATTAGACAAAAAGCACAGAAATATACGATAAACGAATATATATTTTGCACACCTTCTCTCTAATTTATTTAAGCCAAAATTTGCAACAGAATTACTATAGTAGTCAAAAGAAAATAGCAAATCTCATTTATTTAATTTATTCATTTTTGAATCATCACATTTACACGCATTCTAAATTGCAATCAGACAGACGATCAAACTCCGTACACAGTACAACGGACAGTCAATCCATTACAAATTTCAAACGGATATACATTGCAGACATTAAAATCTGTCAAGCTAATTTTATCCATTAGACTCCCCAACTTTTGCTTTTACTTTATTAGTTTACACTCTAACTTATGGAACTTCTTTGAGTAGGTTTTTTTTTTTCAAAATTTGATAAAAATCTATCTGAAAGAAATTTGTATGGATCACATGCCAATTTTTGTTCATGATATACACATTTTTTTTTTGTAGTTGCGTTGTTCAAGGATTGAATTCATAGACAAAAAATTCATCGAGTTCATTATTTAGGTTTACAGATATCGGAAACATAAAGATAGATGAAACCTTTGCACTCGATTTTTTTCTATGACGATTACATTACTTTTTCTTTGCATACCTTGTATATAAAAAAAATAACGATCTCAATTTTCTAAAAAAATTTCATAGGATTACGTAAGGAAAAAAGATTTAATTTCTTCAATAAACAACAAACATTATTACAAACGAGTTTTAGTATTATCAGAGTGCTGCCCACAGTATATATAACTTAATAATGGAGGTTTTACAATCTAACTTATTATGACACATTTGATTGCAATAATAATATTTGCCAATTAAAGTTTTAAAAGTCAAGAGAATCATATTCAGTTAACATTTAAAATTAATTAACATTTCAATATAAAATTTTTGATTACAAAAGCATTTATATATTCTTTTAAATATTTCTTCCGGAAATAAAATTTTCTTATACCGACACTTTTATGCAGTCAATAATATTTAATCTTTCATATATGATATGCTGAAATGCAGTTATATTTAAGATTGAAAGCCAATAAAATATTGCTATTATATTCCATTGTAAATGTTGCGAACATAAATTATTAAAAAATGCATAATAAAAAATATCACGACAATGATAAATTTGTTTACTGAAATAATTATTGATTTCTGAAAATTTCCTCTCTTTAATAATATATTGGTCAATGCCCCAAACAAAAAAGTAGTCTATTTCTTCTTATATAACAACCTATACCTTAGCTCTTTCCCCTTAAATCTAGATAAGAAAATCAGCTTATATCGTTTCATTAATAACTCAAATAAACTCCGAAAAATCATGAAATTATTTTTAAAAAAATTAACAAAATTTGGAATGCCTGTTAAAATGAGTAGAAATTAAGAATACATTTATTAAATAAAGCAGAAAGTTTTTCCAATATTCACTTGAATATTATTTTAAAATTTATTTTGAAATAAACAGAATTAAAAAGATTATGGTTTACATATTATTTTCATTTGAAATGCAATATATTTACTTTCCATTGGATAATTTAACTTTAATTTTCACGTTCATTTAATACCGCTATTTTTTATTTCATCTAAAATTTATGGAAACTTAAAATTGTTTGAAATTAATTTTTGAATAATTTACTTAATTGCGTATATTTGCTAAAAATAGAAACAATAAAAATTTATATCGAAAGACTCTATTTTTTAACTAGGTAAAAAAACACCTAAATAAAAGAATCGTGAAGACAAAAATATTATTACTACAATTTAGAGTCTTAAGATAAACATTAATTTTGATTTACTTGGTATTGAATATGTAAACATACATTTTGTTTAACGATATTGAGTGAAAATACCCATTTAAATTCAAATATTTATATATTGGCATACCTATATAAACTATATAATTTCAAGGAAAATAAATGTTTATTTTTATTCGTCTTTGCATTTCTGCTTGAAATATAATTGAAATTACATTAGTACATTTCTAATTATTCTCATCGAAGTTTAATGCAAAATATATATATATTATTTATTTGACAGTAATATAATCTTAGCAATTTGAAATTTGTCTAGCCAATTGATTAAAAAATTTGTGATACTTCAAATATCTTTGAAATCATTTTATCCTAAATTTAAAAAATAAATCTCTTAACAGTTTTTATTTAAACAAAGTCTCCAACTTCCATGCAAAACAAATTTAATTTTTTTTAAAAAATAAATCGCTTACCTGTCATAATTGTATACCAATTCGGATATGAATTTGACGGAAAAATCGGGGTCACGTACGGTGCCCGGACACCATTCTCAGCTAGTTTCCTGAATCCTGGAAGTCCGGCACTGTCCTGGTCCGGATAATCCCATCGACACCCATCAACTAAAATTAATAGGAGCTTATTAGCCCCATCCCCTTGATGACTTTCACTGTGACTGTAATACCCGAAGCCGGACAACCGTTCCACAAAACACAACAGAAGCAGAGCAAAGCACTCAAGAATTAAAGTTCCCGGAGTCATGATGGGAGGTGTGCCGGATAGTAGTCCGGTAGTTTTCGGGAGAGAGGAAGGACTAGCGTGCGTGTCGGTCTGTCTGGCAAACCGTCGTCTGCTGCTAGTCAGTAGGATGAACAGAATCGGTTGCTCTGGGAGGGGAGGAAGGTGGTTACAAATAGACGCCAGTGCAGATGGAGAAAAGATTTGCACGTGGTGAAAAACCTTTGTTTGGGAATGGCGTTGGGGATTGTTTAAGGATACTAGTTCTAGATTGCATATAAAGATAACAATACCACTTTTTGTTTTCAAAAAATGTTTTCAGAATTTCCAATAATTTTGTATTTACATACGAGTTTCTTTCTTTGTGTTTGCATTATATTTTAATAGATAATTTGCCATTAAAAATGCAAGTATTAAAAAATAAGTTTTGTTTTATTTTTAAGGATAGGTTTTTGATGTGTTCATCGTTTACTATCGATATATAATACATATATAGATTAATAACGTGAAAAAGGTTTCTAGAAAAGCTAGACTATATATGTTGGAAAATAATAGTCTCTTTAACTCCGATTCGAAAAAAGGCACTTTTCTAAAGTCTTTTAAAGATTTGAATAAAATATATTCATCTTTCTAGAATTTTCATCCATGAAACAATTTAGAATAAAATCTTGAATAAAATTTATTTTATTAATAAAATAAGAAGTCCATAAACTAAACTCCATCGAGAGGAATGAAAATCTTACATCTTCTAAATAATCTAAGACTAGGACAATATAAATCTTTATTCAGGTAATACATTCTGAATTTCTCATAGTTTTGAAAAATATGTAGTGGAATAACGCAAATGCTTATCCACCCAAATAATTTAAATATTTTATGATAATTCCTTTGATTTCATAAAATTTGATTTTAAATAATTCTTATTCTAGAATTTTCGTCCATTAAATAATTTAGATTAAAAACTTAAATAAAACATTTTATTAATAAAAACAGCAGAAGTCCATGAACTAAACTATATAGAGAGGAATGAAATGCTTATATCTTCTAAATGATTTAAGACTATGACAATATAAATATCTTTATTCTTGTAATACATTCTGAATTTTCCACAGTTTTGAAGAATATGTAGCGGATTAACTCAAATATTTATCCGCCCAAATAATTTAAATATTCTTCGATAATTCAGTAAATTTCATAAGAT
Source organism: Argiope argentata (assembly GCA_026289955.1). Classification (NCBI taxonomy): domain Eukaryota; kingdom Metazoa; phylum Arthropoda; class Arachnida; order Araneae; family Araneidae; genus Argiope; species Argiope argentata. The sequence goes on along the minus strand of JAOUZG010008087.1, from coordinate 2,012,759 downwards.
TGGATTTTAAATAATTCTCTTTCTAGAATTCACAGTAACCACACATATATTATCTCTGAGTCATATCATAAATAGTTTCTAAGTTTATAATAGTTTCTCTTTCCAAGTATTCCAAGAAGTATTAATCGTTTTCGAATTATTACATCAATTGATTCCCTGAGATAAAAACAGGTTTTCAGCGAGACAATATTTTTCTCATGAAAGTATTGTTGCAAATCAAAGGCGGAAAACAAATAAGTAAAAGAATTTTTATTCATATATATTGTAAAATTTAATAAAAATTTAATAATTATGAATTTTTAAATATTTTTCAAATTTAAATTAGTTCTTAAAAATTCTTGAAAAATTGGTAACAAGCAAAATGATTGAGAAGATTGATAACTATTATTTTTCAATATCCTTTCTATTATGAATATTTCCAGATGTTTCAAAAATTTAATAAATTTCGTATTCTGAAAATTGATTTCTGAACTAGATTGTGCAAATGATACTGCGCTCCTGAGATAAATTTTACTAGATGACAAAATATATACGTCATCAGATATATTTTGTAAAAGAATAAATTATCCCAATTTGATACAAAAAACGGACATGAAATGAAACAAATTATTTTCTTTTGGCACTGCTAGTAATTTTCCATTTTCTGAACAATTAAACAATTTCGAGCTCAATTATACTTTCTGTTTGACCTCTGTTTTTTTATTTATTTTACCTCTTTTCTCTGAGCGAATGGAGTTCCTTATGACATGGAAACCCTGTCTAGAAAAATTGTAATAATATTTTGTCGCTCTGTTAACCTTAGATTGAAGGATTTTTCCTGTTTTTTTATATGCATGTGTTTTGAACTGTTTCATATAATTTAGGAAAATTATTTTTAAAAAAAATTTCTAATGAAATTTAATTAATTAAAATATATCATCAGCTACATGATGAATTAAAAAATGTCCCCGTCACATAAATCACATTATAACAATTCTGCAGTTAAAATAAAAGTTCCTTTTTAATAGTATAATTTTTCAATGGAAATAAAATATTTTTGTAGAATTTTAAATATTGGAATAATTTATATAATAGCCATCTTGATGCTCTAAGTTTCAGATTTAAGTTCTCTAGCTCCCCAATTGAGATATATCGATGTTTTCTAAAAATGTTTATCAAATAAATTTAAAAAAAGATTTTAAAACATTCATTTTTGCCCTTTATAATAATCACCTAAAACTTATAAATAGAAATAAAAACTATTTGTTAAAATTGCTACACGATACATTGTAGGCTTGATTAGCTAAAAGTTAAATCAAGAATGGCCGTAAAAAGTTCAATGAAACAGTTGAGTGTTCGTACTGTCAGATTTTTGCCTATATTTGACTGTTGCCATTTGACAATAAATAACGAGAGAAATTTCTGTATCAAATATGTTAGCGTTTCATATATATATATATATATATATATATATATATATATATATATATATATTATTTGTTGAATGCAGGTTGCAGAGTCGTGGCCGTAAATCATGGAGAAGACAGGTTGAATTTTCTAGTTCTTTTTATTCCATTACGGGAAAAGGCATTATTTACAAGCGAAAGCGACGTGACTATATGGAACGACACAACACGGAATGACGAAAAAGCTAAGTGTAAACAAGGGACGGAAAATCAGTATCCCTGGTCTTAAATACTAAGAATTTGATATTGAAAATATTTTATAGTGATTAGGAAATAAGATTTCGATGGGGATTTTCATAACTCATGCATAAGAGTTAAGGGAAACACAAGGATCTTTTTAAAGGTATTTTGTCTAGGTCAGCAACTTTCATCTCTCACACGGAGTGTGAGAAAGTAATCGGCATTTAGCTGTTTCAACAATTTTACACAGCTTCCGTTGAATTAATAAATTAGAACAAGTGGAATGGATCAGGAAATAAGAGAATATTTTAGAACGATATTACTATGGGCTAAATTAAGATAGGGCTTTGGAAATAAATTAAGTTTAAAAAATATCATTACATATATATAATAATTAAAATACTTATCTGACTGATAAGATGCTTTCCAGGAAATAATTGTGAAAGTTAATGAGTGAATTGAAGCTCATTTCTGATAAAAGATCTTTTGTTATAAGGCTTTATAAAATATTTTTGTTCAATTCACGCTGAAAGCTATCCTATGAACTTCGCTAAAAACAACTTTTCTTATTCGTGCTGGAACTTCGCAGCGTTATTTATGTAGATAAAAAAGATTTATAGATCTTTCAGCGATATTCTAGGCTAAGAGCGACATTTCATTCATGACACTCAGCTTAGCTTTCTCGTGCAAGAGCAATTTCAAAAGAGAGCATTATGGAAAAGCAGCAGTGATCCGCAAAAAAAAAGTAGTGAGAATAATGTGTGAATAAAGACATTTGTATTCGGAATCATATTTCATGTTTCTGACCTATGTTTTGAGCATTTTAAATATTCTATAAGTTTTATTGACACTATTTTATATCGATCCAAGTTTAATGAACAATAAGTCATTTCATTTTAAGATTGGATGAAGAGAGACAAATAGTTAAAATTGACAAAAAATGGAAGAACAATTCTTAATTGCAATCTCTAACCCGATTTCGGCCAGGTTTATTTCATTTTCAAGCTCATAACTCGCGTGTGTGTGTGTGTGTGTGTGTGTGTGTGTGTGTGTGTGTGTGTGTG
>JAOUZG010008087.1:1985941-2010060 GCA_026289955.1 Argiope argentata | reverse complement strand
TGTGTGTGTGTGTGTGTGTGTGTGTGTGTGTGTGTGTGTGTGTGTGTTTAACCAAAAATATGTTCACGCCAAAATGTCATTTTTGTTTCATGGATGCTTTTTTATCATGTCAGAAAATGATGTTGTTTTGGGATGAGATTCTTTTCGCCAACGAAATTCCGTATTTGAAAAATACAAATGTTAATACCTAGTCGAAAAATAATCAACAAAAATCCGTAGGCGAAAGATAAAAAATTTATTATCTGCACGGGCATTTCAAAATATCGGTTTTTAACAACTTAATGCCATTGCATTTACAAAAGCTCTGATTTAAAAAAATAAGTTAATGACTACATTAATTAAAAACTAGAAAAATGTAATTTTGAACACTTTGAAATGAAATGAATAAGAAATGAGTTATTCTTTAGGCATTAAATGCAACATAAAGTTTTTGGATCGTTTGCAATACTAAAGTGACAAATTTAATGAAACAATCAAAATGAATAAAAATATAATTTAACTTATCCGTTCAAGTAAATATATTCTGACATGATACATTGAAAAATTCGTAATAGATTTCATGTTAATCTTTTTTTTCAATATTTTAATGTAAACTCTCAAAAATGTAACTGTTTTCGAATGGTCATTAAAAAATTCATTCTGAAAACAGTCGTATATCTTAATGCATAAATCTAATTCATAATCCTTATGGAACAAAGTATGAAAATTGTAACTTGGGATAATTTCAATGAAACAATAATCTCCATTTTCATTGTGTGCCAACAAAAAGCTATTGAAAAATCGATATCCCATAAAGCCCCAGATACATCTTTTGTTGGTCCATATCAATTATCAGAGCTATCGCAGGGAGCAAAGAAATTTCAAATCCTCGCAGATTCTAGATTCCCCGAATCGAAAATCTCGTTAATCATCTCTCCTGGAAAGAAGTGAATCAAAAATCACAAACTGATGCTTCGTGTTTTGAAGCAGATCTGAAAGCTAGCATTCACTGAAATAGATCTACTGTCCCTTTATTGGGACAGAAATGCCTTTCACTGCGAGTCGTATAATAATGAATCTCGCCTGGAAGCGATCTTATCAATTATTCTAGCTGAATTGCCTGCTTTTTCTATTAATATTCAAAGGAAATGGAATAAGGCCTTTTTAGATTTATGGTATGTATGCAAATTGACTGTATATATGAGAAAAGAAGATTGAAATTGGAAGAAAAAGTAATTTGAAATCTGAAATTTAAGTTGCATATATTTTCAAATCATGGATTCCTTTTATTAGTTCGAGTAATCGTGTCTTCTGTTCTCTTCTAGATTTTAGAATTATATTTTATATCAAAATATAAATTCTGTAACTTTTATGATCCCGATTTTTTTAAATCCGCTTATTAACCAATTTAATTTCTGTAAACAACTGTGTTTATTTAATAATAATTATTATTATTATTTTATATCAAAATATAACTTCTGTAACTCTTATGATCTCGATTTTTTTAAATCCACGTCTGAGCCAATTTAATTTCTGTAAATAACTCTTTTACTATTATTATTATTTTAAATCAAAATATAAATTCTGTAACTTTTATTATCCCGATTTTTTTTAATCCTCGTATTAGTTAATTTAATTTGTGTAAACAACTGTCTTTTTTATTTATTATTATTATTTTAAATCAAAATATAAATTCCGTAACTTTTATTATCTCGATTTTTTTTAATCCGCGTATTAGCTAATTTAATTTGTGTAAATAACGATGTTTTATCTACAAGCATATAACAAAATATCAAGAAAAAACTAAATTTAATAAATTTAGAATAAAATTTCTATTTCAAACTACCCATTATTATTAAATTACTTAAAAGCTCAAAACTTATTGAAAGTTAAAATAATAAGGGTTATTTGTCATTTTGGATATTTACATTCATGAGAAATATAACTTAAAATAATTGCCTTTATGTCAAAACTAAATATTTTATTGATCAATATACCTGTAATATATAATATCATTACATATATAGAATTTGCTCAAATCATCATTAAAAAAGCATTTGCACGCTTTACTTTCTTCTCGAATCATTAATGATAAATTAAATCTTCTTTTTTTCATTCATGATAATTTATCTAGGTATTTGAATATAAAAAAATAATTAATGAAATTGCATCTGAATACAGCTGAGTAAATTAAAAATTAATAAGTTAAAAATAAGGAAATTAATGTGATTTGTAATATAAAAATATGATTAATATAATTGGAAAGGATTTTTACATTTACTATTTAATTTTCTTTTTACATATTCGCATATATACGAGAGAATTATCACGTTCATTAATTTAATTTTCATTAGCATGTTCATGTCCCTAGAAACTTGTTGTTTATTCGTTGAAGTTTTACTAAAACTATTGAATACAACTTAATATTAAAAATCATATCATGTGCTATCTAATAGTTGAGCTTCCCTTCTTAAACAAAAGAGAAAATCTTGTAAATAAAACTAGACATAAAATCATAAAGTTGAGCATGAAAAGCAGCATGTTTAAAAAAATCTTTATAAATTTATAAACATCAAGAGATTTATTTTCAGCAACAAATTAGTCACAAAAACACTTTTCCCTTTGTGATCACTTGATTTAACCAATCGAAATGGGCTGTAAGATACAGTTATTTGAATATATGTATCGTTATTGAGTAATAATTATGAAACTATAAGATTACGGTTATAATGGGGAAAAAAATTAAATTTGTGATATAAATATGATGATAGTGGATTTATAAAAAAAAGTAGGAATAATATATTAATCTGAGAAGTTTTGTTAAAAAAAATCTTCTTTTCGTCTCATTCGAAATTACAAAATCGTTCTATCAATTTTTCTCAAAAGGAGGTTTTCTAAAAATCCTTCCATTTGAAGTATATTTACCTGATTAGTTATTCAAACTTCAGTCTCAAAAGTAGCATAAATTTATTGTATAACACTACGTAAGAAATGATCTAAAATATAAGATCAAACATTCTAAAGGAGCAAAAGACGAGCAAATACGAAGCATTCTAAAGCTATGCAGATTTCTGCCTTTGAAAAAATGTCAAATTTCTACAAAAATCTATGATTTTAAGTGATCTGTTGTAATTTATTAGAATTTTTGTTTTAAAATTGTTTTTTCTCACATTAACCAAAAGACTAATATGTATAAATAAATTAATTAATGTATTGTATGTAATATATACTGTTCGAACTATTATACCTAATTGAAAATGCTTGAAAAAAAACAAATTTGTGATGAAAAAAGTTTTCTCAAACATCTTTAAAAAATAAGGAAATTACACTATTTTTTCCCAATATATTTTGTGCATAAATTCCAAATCATTCCTTAAAAATAGGCCTGCGAACGTAATCGAATAAATTGAAGAAAATAATAAATTAACAGTCAAACTATCGTATATATTTTTCTTTTTTATCCATCCAAATAAGTTATTTAATCATTTTCGCCTAAAAATATTTTTAAAAAAGTCCTGCTAAATCCATGCAAAGTTTTAGATAAATATACCCATTAACTAAAATACTCCATTTAACGCAATTTTATCGTAGTAAATTAATTAATTTCAGATATTAGAATCATACTAAAAGCTATTTAACTATGAAATAATGTACAAAGTTTGTAATTATGTACACATACAATCAGTTTCAGATATCCCTGACTTTGTGCTACTATATTCAAGAGACAATTAGTTGAATTGTTTATTGATATTATCGAAAGTCAAATGTACAGTAGACGCAGTTCGCAGAAATATTTCATTTCATTTATCAGATCTATCACAAAGAGCAAAGAAACGGCAGTTCCGCGCTGATTCTCGATTTCCTGAATAGAGCAGTAGTTCATTAATCATCACTCCCCGAAGGGAATGAATCAAAAATCAGAAACTGATGTCCCGTGTTTTGAACCATATCCCAGATACGGCATTCAGTGAAATAACAGGAGAACCGGGAACGATAAGCTAGAATTGCATTTTATTGAAAATCGTAGAGTAATGAATTCATTCAGAGAATTTTTGATGAATTTCGAATAATATGAGTACAGCAGGATTTATTGTTTAATCTTTTGATTAGTGTAGTAGGATGATAGTTATATCTTTTTACAGAATAAATATTCTATTTATAATAAATATGAAATATAATTTTTAAATTTGAGGAAGCAACTTAATTGTTTTATGAATTTCATTTTCAATTGTTTTTATTTACCCATGCAAAATTACTAATTAGTATATCAAAACAGTGTAAAATATCACAAATATCATAATTATGATTGGAGGATGATTTGAATAGAATGGGTTATAAAGAGCGGACTGTATAGTTTTTAAAATGCTGGTTCACTAAAATACTTAATGTCATTTCTAACATAATACAGTATCAGAAGTTAATTGAAATGACTCACTGTCTTTTCCAATAAATTGGGTGCCCGTCAAACACAACACGAAGTATTCATTGGTGCTACAAACATTAGAAAAACCCACAAGAATCACGATTTCACTAAACCAACAAAACCAGACTTGATTCAAAATTGCCACGTAACGACTTCACCAACAGCATCTCGAATATCACCACAACATGACTATTGCGCAGCAAACAACGGCTAAATAGCTAGAATCTTAAAGAATAAAATTAATGATATTTTAACTAAATGAACATGAAGATTTACAAAAAAAATAAACGAGGAATTACTGAATAAATTAAGACTTAAAATAAACTAGAATAATTAATGAGTAAAGCTATTTTTTAAAGCAGTTCCTTTTATCCTAAATTGATCTAATTTTCATATTAAATTTTAATTTTTTATATATAATTATCCCTGTTTTCTGCATCCTATAACATTCAGATATGTAGTTATATATATATTTTTTTTGTTTTAAATTTCTTTTTCGAATTATTAAACCTCATTTTCAGACACTATAATTATAAACTATAAACTATAGACTTTAGATGAAGTTGTACACTAAGAAATCCTTCTAAAGAAATGCAATTTTACACTCATAATGGATGCTTGATGAAATCTGGGGTTTGAGTTTCAAATCTGGAATCTTTTGGTTCTAAAGTCGAATCCAAATAATTATTCTAAAATCAATGAATACAACTTCAATATAAGTAAATTTCAAAAATATTAGCGAAAAATAAACAATTGGCTATTTCAGAATAAGGTGATTAAAATCTAATTTGCAGTTATGTTTTCTATCTCAAACTTTATTTTACCACTGAATTTGTTTTTCAATTCCTACTATTAGCTCACACTCACCCTTTATATGTATATCTTGTTCAAATTTTCAATCGTTAATAAAATACTTTTTATTGATCCTATCAAGTTTGAGTAATTTTTTTAAACTTGTAGTGGATGACATTTGATGTTAACACAGTTTTTTCGAATATGAATTCATTATTTTTCTATTATTTAATTTAAAATTAACCTTCTCGCCTTTATGATAGTTTGTTAGTAGTTGTAATTGATAGGTCGGGATAGCCTGGTTGGTAGGGCGTTGGATTGCCATTCCTTATGCTACGGGTTCAAACATGGTCGCATCAAAGTTGATCGTTATTCGGGTACTCATGGGTCCATACCCTCAGAAGCTACTGCACCCTTCCTTCCGTTGTAAAGCGGAACACAAGAACAAGAGCATTGAAATAATTTAATAAAAATTAACTAAAAAAAATTCCTTTTATACAAAGAAGGAATTGATTTCAAAAAATTGTTTTTTATGTTACTTTTTACACATTATGATTACATGCACAAAATGTGAGATGATGTGTTCTAAATTGATAATTCCTTCTGAAGCAGCACAAGAACTATTTTAGTTTGGATCTTTTAATTTTGAATCATTATCAGATTGAAACAATCATAATGAATCATTGTTCAAACCAAATTTCAGATATGGAATCCTATAGTTCTCTATCCGAGACCATTAAATCAGATTTATAGAGAAAAAAAAATAATTGATGATTTCAGAATAGCATTTATTCCAATAAGATTAAATCCTAACTGCTGAAGTGTGTGTGTGTGTGTGTGTGTGTGTGTGTGTGTGTGTGTGTGTGTGTGTGTGTGTGTGTGTGTGTGTGTGTGTGTGTGTGTCAAATTTTAACTAACATTTTTCTTGAAGCTCTTGGTTGCCTTTAACAGAGTAAAAATTATTGGAATTATAATAAAAATATGATTCGAAATTCATAAATAACAATTATCGTAAAATTATGAATCGATTATTATATGGATTCATTATATGCCCTTGGCTCTCCGACAGACAGCGATTGTGTTAGCTGACTGAGAAATTTATGGCCTGTTCTAGGCTATAATTAAGAAAAATATATGCCGTAATTTTAAGTTTTATAATATACAATGAATAAAATTATAGTTTAACGGAATTATATCTTTGGGAATTAAATTTGTGTAAGAAATAAAAAATATGAGTCACTGAAAAGCCTATGTGTCTATTTCAATTTTATTTATAAATTTATAATTTTTGTTAAGGCAACAAATTAAAAATATCCTTTAAGCGTTTCATTCTTCGTTTCTTTTTTCTCTCCTAAATCGATAAATATTAATGAAAATAATTATCGAGCTATGAAAAAAAATTTGCTTCTTGGATTTAATTACCTTCACTACTGAATACTTTATAAGAAACTCAATATTAATGCATATTTTTTAAGCATTGAATTGAGTTTTTTTTTTGAAATTAAGTTTTAGATTTCCATTTAAAATAATAAAACAAATTATGTTTACTTTTTTTTCTTCTATTAGCAATAAAAATAATTAAAATGGACTTCTTGAATAATATTTGCACAACATGTCAAGGAAATGAATTTCACTTTACTTAATTCCAATTTATTTCTAACGTTTATTCGAAGGCTGTTCAAACATTCCTGACAAGCACTTGTTTGCCAGGAATTTGCTTTTGAAAACGATATAGAAATTAGACATGTTTGAATGTTTTGACAATTCACTCAGTTTTTCACTCTCTTGAGTGGAAGTCTCTTAAGATTTCTAGCAACAAAAAAAAACTTCAACTTCCTATATAATATTTCTAAAGTTTATTTTCTTGGAAATATTGATTAAATTATAGCTCAATAGCTCTAGTTTATTTTATATATATAAAATTAAACTTTTTGAGTTTTATTTTCACGTAACTATCAGTTAATGATAGTTTCCTTTTTGTAAATTTGTAGATCATGGAATCTTTTGTTCCCATTTACAGTGCAATATTCTAATATTTTTAGAACTTAAAATTTTCTACTTCAAAAATGTAAGACAATTTATTTGTTTTTATCAACATTGAGAGGTGAAAAATTTAAAAAAAAATGCATTTTAATTATGATCTTCTTTTAATACTTTATGATTTGTACTTTTCCGATTTCGAAAATCTTAAAAAAATCGTCAAATTGTTTTTTAAAAAATTATTCTTGTGATAAGCGAAGGTATTTTAAGTCTCCAAAGGCCCTCGGAATGTAACGATACTTTTCCGCTTCCGAAAGCAATAAAAAAGTGACCAAACTGTTTCCAAATTTTTTATGATTTTGTTGTAGTTGCTAGCAATTTGAAGAAAATAATTTAACTGTCACTAACGGCCCCTGAAACTAAAAATTTCCTTATTTTTTATATTATATATGATAAAGTAATAAATTTTTTCAATATATATTTGAAAAATTGATCTTAATGAAGAGAAAAAAATAAGTATAGGTACACAGTTAGTTTATTCAATTAGAAAAAAGAATGGTCATATCTTTTGTGTTTTTCCGAATTGCAAATGTAATCTCTGATTATTATTTAGGTTCGGCTTCCATGTGAGAGACGTCATCGGATGATAAATGTAAGAAAATTGGCTGGAAAATTCCATTATAATAATACAAATAAGTAATTACTTAATACTTATTTATTACAAAAAATATAAAGTAACAAAAAAGATAGCAGTAAAAGAACTTTTTATTACAGTATTGAAATGAGAATTTAAAATGTATCACTATTTTAGAGGGCAAATCAAAAATTACAAAAATGCGATGTACCTTTGCAATTTTTCATCATTCATCAGAGTAATATTTTAAAATAACTTTAGCATTTATCACCGAAATCAATTACAAATTATATTGAGAACAAAAAATAGAAATAATAGAAATAAAAAATAAATTTTTCTTCTTTTATTAGCCTGATAAAGCGTGTAAAATTGTTTCAAAAGTTTAGAGAGTAAGTAAGAAATTATATTTTAGCAGAATACAATAATGCTCATGTTCATGAAGATTTTTTTTTCATTTATTACTTCTAAAGTTAAACATGGAAAAATATTTGCGATCATTTATTTATTTATTTATTGCACTAAGGTAAAAGCTAAATAAATTAATCATATAAATGAATATCAATAGATAGAAAATCTTTTAAATATTTATAAAAAATTAAAAGAAAGAGTTCCTTGTGAAGCAACAAACATAAAAAAAAACTTACATCCAAATAAATTCTCAATGAAAGGCGGCTTTAAATCCTTAAATATTAAGAATTATTAAATTATATATCGAAGAATCTGGCATTGAGCAAAATAAAGAAACAAAATATACATATATATATAATTAATTATAATCAAATTTATGAAACTGCAAAAATTTCATAGACAATGTTAAACAAAAAATACAGCTCTAAATATATGAAATTAAAAATTCAAAATAGTATTACAGAGAAAAAATTTTAAAATAAAATTTAATATAAGCAAGCCTACGACCTAAAGAGCACAAGTAAAAGTTTCAATATAATATGTACATGGCGATGGAAAGCATGATTTGTCCTGGATAAAATTAAAGAAAAGCACATTGATTTTTTTCCAGACTGATAATTCCGTTAAATAAAATATATTATTATATAAAGAGAATAATTTTTGTAAATTCGGTTTTAAATTCAGAATAATTGCAAACGAAATTTTAACAAAAGCAAACGAGAAAAATGCATTGCAAAAACATGGTAGATTCCATTTTATTCATTCTTCCTAAATTATCTAATTCCATTGTTATCTTAAATTTTCAGAAAGATACGATTCACTTTAACTTCCTGAATTTTAAATGGTTAATTATCAATTTTTCTGCTGTTTCTTGTGCTTTTGGAAAAAATTCAATGTATTTTTTAAGCTTCCAAGATAAATGAAAAAACGTGATATTTATTTTAAATTTCTAAGAACTATTTATATTCTTTTTTTAAAATCTAAACACAAATCAGTGCTATTGTGTTTAGATTTTAAATCTAAACACAAATCACCATAATATAAACGAACGTTAAATTACAGTGAAAAGATACTGGACATCATTTAAAAGACAAAACGCGGCAAAGATGAATTTTGCATCGTTAAACAGGAATTTTCTGTTAACGATTGCTATTATTTTGAAAGTAAAGCTTACTCAAAGATGCCATGATATTTTTGTGATAGCATATCACTGTTATTTATTAAGTGTAGACAAATAATAGTACTAGTGTATTAAATTATTTTTCATTTAATATCTCTATCCGAATTTTTTTTATCTTTGCTCTCTCTCTCTCTCTCTCTCTCTCTCTCTCTCTCTCTCTCTCTCTCGACATCTAAATTTTAATTAATTAATATTCAAGTCCAATTATGAAGCTTTCCCCAGAGTCTTCCAAATAATATTATCTAACTTAAAAATTAAATTGTTTTTTTTAATTTAAAAAATATATTTTTAAATCATACTGCTGTATTTTTGTTGTAATTTTTTCCAGGTTTTGATTTTTTTTAATCATAATTTATCGACAAGATCTTACATTGTAGCATAGCAACTACATTATTAAGAGTAAATATCGAGATTAATATCTGTATAGTTTGCATAAGTAATAAAAATGAAATTATAGTAAGATGAAAGTTAAATGAAATGGAATCCTCCATATTTATCTATGTATTGCGTTTAGAGCTTGATTTCATTCGGAAGATTTGCACATCTCTAATATTCGATGCTAAAAGTATTTTGAATTCTTGAACATCAAGTTTTTGTGTAAGAATTAAATACAACTAATATTCTTTGCTATCTAACTGATCACCAAAAGTAGCGATCTTCAAATATTTTCTACCAAAGATAAATTCTACAATGAAGGCAATAACAATACAAATAAATAAAAAAGATAATCTGACTGCAAAAATTCTTAAATTTGTCACTAGGTTATCAATATGTTGTAATAAATATAATAATAAACTCGTTTAAATAAATAAAAACGCATTTTATTTTTTCATTAAACATTTTTATAAGGAAAGAATACGGTAGTTACTTTATTACCGAATTCCTTCAAAAAAACAAAATTTCATAAAATTCCGACCAATTAAATTTTGATTTTTTGTACTTTAGACAATTTTATAAAGAATTTGAAAAGAAACTCCTTGCAAAATCCCAAGTTATTTCTATCAAAAAATTATGAAATATATGACCGACTAAATTCGGGAAGGGCATATACATAAAATAAATTTTATAATTTTTGTTATTATTCAGTAGAAAAACATTTAAGTAGTTGAGATCTTTTATCAAAATTGTGGAACAAAGCCAAATTTTATGAGAGATGGTATAAGCAGTACAAATAATTATAAATATCGTTCTTCACATCCAGATACAAACAGAAATATAAATTTGATTTAAATTCGAATTTTATGAAGTATTTTTATCTGCTCTTACAACTTTAAATTTTTGTTTGGTTTTCGTATATTTTAATAAAAGATATTTGCTGCTTTATAAGCCAAAAATGTGGGGTTTTATTTTGCTATTTCCCTGGTTTTATTACTTTGTTTGTATTTTCAATTGGACAAAGTTGTGATAGTTCTAAGCGGAATTTCGTTTTAAAAATAGTAAAATATGATATTTTTTATCCTACAAAATATATATCTTTCAATTAAGCGAAAAATTGAAAGATTATGCTTTAATATGAAAAACTTAAGCAGATCTTGTTGTATCGGGACAATTTCAACTCGAATATTTTCCACAATTGAATAACTGTGTGTCAATGAATAGTCACAACTACTTGCGCCTTTTCCGATTTTAAATCAACTGCGCATCATGAAAAGGCTGCTCCTAACGATATGAATGATTCCTTTCTTGTTTAATATATCTGTTTACCTTTTACTTCATACATCCTATGGCAACATAATTTGGATTCTAAAACTTATAAAAAATGTGCTTCCTTTTATGATTATTTTTGCTACATTTTTATCATGTCAGATCATCATATTGTTTTAGGAGGGAGGTTTTGTGTCATCAATAAAAATCCGTAGAAAAAATAAACATTTTAGTTCGTAGGCGACAAATAAAAATTTTAATTTCTGCACGAGCATCTCAAATAATCAGCTTTTATAACGTGTTGCCATTTAAAGAAACTCTGATTTAAAAAATAAGCTTATTATCTGCACATCTAAAAAATCATCTTTTAATAACGTGATGACATCCCATTTACAAAAGCTCTGATTAAAAAAATAAGTTAATGACTCCAGCAAATAAAACCGAGAAAAATGTCATTTTGAGCACGTCATTATATGAAAGGAAATAAACATGAAATGTGATAATTTTTTATACAATAAATGCGAGACAAAGTTTTTTTGGATCGTTTGCAATACTAAAGTGACTCATTCGATGAAACAATTAAAACGAATAAAAATATAATTTAACTTGCACGAGCACTTGGTGCTTGGCCGTTCAAGATATGATGTTCGGACATGATACATTGAAATATGCATAGCAGATTTCATTTTAATCTTTATTTACTTATTCTTTTATTTTTATTAAAACTTCGCCCAATTCATTTAATATCGTTTTTGGCTTACGTCTGATTATGATTTATTACTATAATTAAAGCAAATGAAATCTATCTATCTATATCTATCTATCTATATCTATACATACATACATACATACATACATACATACATACATACATACATACTGTGCCAAAAAAAAAATCTTTAAACATTAAAGTACGTAATGTGATTCAAGTTTAAAACCATTTCGAAGAATTTTCAAAATTTCCAAAAAAAAAAAAAAAAACCAACAGAATAATAAAGAGAAACTTCAATTGACATATTCAAAATTCTAAAAAAAACAGGTCATTCTTTTAGGCTTGAAATTCGAAAAAAATGAAAGAATAATATAATGTAATAATTCAAGTTAATTTTCACTACAAATATAACTCTACATCTAGTTGCATACATTTGATAGGAGAAATTAATTTTTTTATATAACTATAACGCAACATGAATTGATTCCCTTAAATTTTACCCCCCGGCCCTACAGACAAAGGCGGATGTTCCCTATAAATCGTTATAACTACTAGCTGGATGTTTGGCAGGAAATTGGATTTTATAGTCTATGTATTCGACGTCCTCAAAGGAATAAGACGGAGCTTTGTCATGGAGATAAATATGAAAATTCTAAGCTTACAATGTCCATGTGTACAAGACTGTAAGGTTAAAGAATTGATAATGCTGTTACGATATCTAAATTCACCCCAAAGTTCTTAAGAATAGAAAATGGGACTTAAATTTAGTGTGAAGTTTCATCAATCCAATTTTGAAACGGCACGATGGTTAGAATATACCTTATAATTTTGATCCGTAGTCAGATCATAAGAAAGCCACATGAGCAGTCATATGTTCTCCGAATTGAAGAATCTGATTCTAAACGAGTTAAGTGTCAGATCTTGGCAGATCTTGCACGTAATTTGGTTTCTTAATTGGAAACTTTTATCGAAAAATTGGGATTCTGCAAACAGTTTCTCTTTGCCCCATAAAATGGGCAGAAATATATTAAAAACTTTTTCAGAAATTCTTTTTTAAAAAAAACTTAATTCCATGTTTCAAAGAAGGTATTTCCTTCCCTTTGTATCTATACTAATAATAATAATGTGCGTGTGCTGTTACAAATGGGGCACATGTAAAATATGCATACATATATCTTTACACATACCTTCATCAAAAAATTTTAAGTAAATGAAAATGCCTTATAATAATGATGATATTTTCCCATTACAACAATATACAACAATAAATTTTCAATGCTTAAAAATTTAAAAAAAAATTATGGTTTTAATGACACCATTAAAATAGTGAAAACCCTTTTGTGAATTTTAACAATTTTTTAAGTATATTTTTAAATAATTTTTACCAATGCATTATAATTTTGCCTGAATTTCAAACCGCTTTTCCAATGTCTCATCAAATATACAATTGCCTGATTGTTGAATTATTGAAAGACCTTGACTTTAATTATTGACTTTGACTTTTGAAAGTTAAAAAGAAAGAATTATGTATGCATATCTATGCGCTTTACAAAATGAATAAAAAAATAAAGTTTCAATATTGACAAATTTACGTTAGGATTCAAATGTACAATGAACACGCCATATATCGGATAATTAAAATAGTAAAGCTTTTAATCTAGTGACAATATGACAGAAACATGAAATTATTGATCAAAAATTTTGGCGACATCCATTTAAAAGATAATTATCTACCGGCCTGTATGAACTTGTGTATCTGATCTTTATTACCCAAAATTATGGTTACGATCTAATTTAATTAAGATCCATTAAATAGATGATATTTAAAGGAACCTAAATATAGTTAAAAATCTCCCTCAAAATATCTGATTTCCAAAATGGATTAATATAAATTGAAGTATCAATAAAGATGGTATACTTATCTAATATCGTGTAGAATTCCCACAAATACACAGAAGTGTGGCAGTGGGGCGCGGCAACTAAATTGTAAAGATATTCTGTAAACAGTTCACACCATGATGCTTGCAGGGCACCAAACAAGGCCATGGAAGTGCGAGGTGGTGAAAATGTCCTAAGGACAGCACATTGCAAAAAATTCCAGAAATGGTCGATAATTTTCTTGTCAGGAGAATTTATGGACGAAAGAGGGAAAGAAATTTAAAAGATTGCTAATCAAGTTACTGTAGATCTGTGGGGTGTCGCATTATCCTGTTGGAATAGTCCACGTCCGGCAGAATGCCCACAGGACATGAATGCATATAGAGGGTTAGATAAGATATTAAAGGATCGCTGGTCTGTCATGTTCGAGTCAACACACATCAATGGTCCCATTTCATACTAACTGCATACAAACTTTACCTTTGCAAAGCCTCCACCAACTTGAACAGTTCCTTGTAGGCATGAGAGATTCATTGGGTTTTCTCCACACCCGTACACAGCCATCCACCCGATACATTTGTAAATGTGACTCCTCTGACCAGACAACGTTTCTTCAATCATTAAGAGCCTAATGGCAGCGGTAGCAAGCTCAGATAAAATGCATATCTATATGTTGCAGAAACACCAAGAGTGCACAAGATGTTTTGAGGTTGCGAAAGCCCATATCAATTAGATTACGTTGCATAGTATTTCTTTACACTTGTGGATGGGCCTGCATTCAAATCCACAACAATTTGAGGAAATGTTGCACGTCTATGTCGTGTAAAGATTCTTTTCTGGCGTCAATGATCCCGTCCTATCAAGTTTTTTTTTCAAGCCGCACCGCTGTCGGAGACTTGAACCTTTACAGGAAATTTGATATACGTGGTACACCCTTCTTCTTCGTCTTCTGTACAGCCGACCACCCCGCCACGACTGAACGCAGCAGTATCGACAGGATTTGTTGCAGCCGACTGTGCACTGTAGCAATGTCCATCCTTACATTGACCGAATCTGTCAAACTGATATTCTCTTCGAGATAATTGACCCCAATGTGGTCATAAACGGATCACTTCCTCCTCTACGAACTTTCAAACAGTTGGCAAAAAACTGACAGTTTTAGACATCATGTCCATCATGTCCTAAGAATACTTGGTACCATCAGTACTGAACTCAAGTCATTATTTTCAACTTGAAGATGTTTTCTATGATCAGAGATTTCTGTATATTCCTTTAAATAGTAGTAAATAGTACCAATTCCCTCACAAATGCATTTATTTTTCTGCATTCTTCCAAATCTGGCATCGTGGTACACCCTAGAAATGGTCGTGCACGAAAATCCAAACTTCATTTCTACTTCGGAAATTCTGTGCACCCTCTCTCGTACGCCTTGGATTAGTCACCGGTAAGAAGCGCTTAAATCTTGATAACTTACCATTATAACAGCAAGAATCTATTTAATTGCCCTCTCAGACACCTGTTGTCTTATATACGCACTGTCGATCTCATCGCGTTACACTGGTTGGTTGATTATTTACATATGATCTGCTATACCAGTTTTTCTGGCTCTTCAGCGTTTAATAAATGATATCATATTCGATTTTATAATTGTTAAGGAGAAAAGTTATGACAGAGTCCTTACACATTTTCCCGCGGATCAACAGGATGTAAATCAAAGCTCACCATGCCAAAATATGTTAAATCTAGCGATTTTATATGCATTTCTGTTTGCTTATTTATTTTTACACTTAAAGCGAAAGTATGTAGGAATGAATATGCAAATACTATTGATAGAAATTAGGAATCATTTACAATACGCGCAGTTAGTAATTCTCTTTCCTCAATATTATAGTAAAATTTCATATATTGCGCTTTTGGCATTAGAAGCAATCTGATCATTATCAATCTGTGAAATTAAATCAATTTTGCATAAAAATACTAGTCTAGAAGGCACATTTTGAAATGAAGGAATCAAAATCTTCCAAATGTTAACTAGATCTTTATTGCATTACTAAGTCACATTTAGTTCTGCCAAAAAGCAGAAAGATTGCTTTGAAATTTAGTCAAAGTATTGATTAGAACTAATAAAAATAAAATAGAACGAAAATTTCTGGTAACTGCCCAATTTCTGCTCGATCGAGGCATTTCCCCACAGTTTGTAATTGCATCAACTACTTTTTTTAACGATCGTTTCAAAAAACGTGACTCATTCAACTTTCCCAGAATTTTAAACGGCTAATTACAGGCATAATCTTTTTATTTCGAACCAAAATGTGTTTTATGCTCTCGCTGGGAATCGATTTTGTCGTAGGAAATAACATCTAACGTTTCACCTTCTTATATATGCTAAACGAAATACATGACAAGAATTGAAAGATGTGATCAACTTTTATTCCCGTTGAAACTAAAAGAGTAATCGGTTATTGCCTGCATTCTAAAAAAAATAAATATTAAATTCATTCCTTAAGTTAGGGTTCTTAAATATCGAAGATTTCTTTTTGCAATGCAAAATTTAATTTTATATCTTTTAGCTGTATTTCAGTTCTATAAATTTATACAGAATGAAAAGCATCAAAAAGGATTTAAAAATTATTTTTGGGAATAATCAAATGTAAGGGATTTTTCTTACATATATCAAAACCTCGGCAAATTTGAATGTCATTTCTGACTTTTAAAGATGAATTTTTAGCTATCAATAATAAAGCTCAAGTAAATACTCCGTTTTCGGGCGTTGGATTCCATCCCTTGGGCTGCGAATTCGAACCCGAAGACAATATTTTTTTATTGCATCTTCGTCTAACATGTCAATTATGTTAATTTGTCAATTTATTATGTTTGAATCTTCAAAATTGTCTAAAAAATACATACAATTTAAGATGATTTTAAGCTTAAAATAGTCTTACATTATCTTAAATTATACCTTCTAATGGTCTAAAAAATACATTATAAATATTTGCACATGGAAGGAAATATCATCATCATTATAATTCATGTTCTAATTTTTCTAATGGTCTAAAAATAAATTATAAATATTTGCAAATGGAATGAAATATTACCACCATTATAATTCATGTTCTAATTTTTCTAATGGTCTAAAAAATACATTATAAATATTTGCACATGGAATGAAATATTACCACCATTATAATTCATGTTCTAATTTTTCTAATGGTCTAAAAAATACATTATAAATATTTGCACATGGAATGAAATATTACCACCATTATAATTCATGTTCGAATTTTGAATAAGACATTCTGGATGTAAGACTCTGAAATAGTAAAATAAACTATGATTTTTTCTTGAACTCTTACTTTGCACAATCAAATCAAACCTTCATTAAGATCATTTTTGTTACAAATACTTTAGTTACAGCTCCTTAAAATAATTAAATCATTGTTGTATTTAATGCTAAAGCTATCAGCAACAGAAACGCCTCTTACTAGTTAATTGCAAATAAACCGATCATTAATCGTCCTCGAGTTAATGGAGATTGTTGGGATATTACTTAGATGGAGAACAGAGTGAAGTCGAGCTATTAAATGTGTTGCGTCAATTACAGAAATGCGAGGAAAAAAGACTTTTTTCTCTTTGTTGTTAGTCTCATTAATTCCTTAACATCCTACGATAAATAACAAAGTAACTTTTTCATTTTCCCTTATGATTCTTTGATCATTTATTGTGATACTTTTATTTTTGACCAAAAAGAGTGATCGATTATTGAAACAGTTTTCGTGGTAAATTTGGTATAAATGGAAATCGGTATCAAATTGCATGTCACAAGAAATTTGGAGCCTTCTAAAAATACAATTTTACAATGTTATCATGTCATAACATGATGTTGTTTTGGTGATGAGACTTTCGGTGGCAACAAAAATCCATAGGTGAAAAATAAAAAATTTATTATCTGCAAGAGCATCTCAAAAAATCGTCTTTTAATAACGCGTTGTCATTGCATTTACAAAAGCTCCAATTTTAAAAAATAAGTTAATGATTACAACAAATAAAACCTAGAAAAATGTCATTTTGAGCACGTGCTTATATGAAATGAAATAAATAGGAAATGTGATATTTTTTAAGCAATAGATGCGATACAATTTTTTGGATCGTTTGCAGTACTAAAGTGACTCATTCAATGAAACAATTAAAATAAATAAAAATATAATTTAACTTGGACGAGCACTCGGTGCTTGGCCGTTCAAGAAAGGATGTTTTGACATGATGCATTGAAATATGCACGGCAGATTTCATTTTAAACTTTTTTTATTTTTTTTATACTTTTTTAAAATATTTTGTGGTATAAATAAATTATCTTAATTACATTCTATTTTAAAGGAAATATTAACCAATGACCCAAGTAGACCATCCTGTAGCTCAATATTGTACAATATTATATGATATTAAACAATATTCTACAATATTAAACTTGATTATACAATAATTGTGTGCTTCTAGAGAACTGGAGACTTTAGTCAAAAAGATTTTGCATCGTTCATTAGCTCTTACTATCACGTAATATTTTGTCCTTGCATAAAATCTTCTCCTCAGTATCTTCAAGTTGTGCTTTCAGCAGTACGTTGACATAAATCTAAGCATTAACACATGCGTATAACTGGATTACTCCTTTTCAAAGTTTTAGTTGTTATTTATAGAGTCATTGACTCTGTCCTTTAAACTGCTTTTAATTGAAATAACGCAAAAAGAATAAAGAAATAGCCTTAAGATAATTTTTTTAAATATTGCATTCTTAATTTTTGTTTGTTAAATTTTAGCAGTTATTTATATTAACGCAATTTCATAATATATAAACGAATTAATTACTCCTTAGAAGATAGTACAAGTTTTTCTCATAACATTTTCAGAACATTTATTGTAAAATTTAATGTTTTAAATACTAATTTTTTAAAAATATTTCAGGTAACTGCATGATTTCCAGAATATATTGTTTATTCAAAATATCTAATTTAAATAATGCAAAAAGAATAAGTAAATAGTCTTAAAATATTGTATTCTTAATTTTTGTTTGTTAAATTTTAGCAGTTATTTATATTAACGCAATTCCATAATATATAAACGAATTAATTACTCCTTAGAAGATAGTACAAGTTTTTCTTATAACATTTTCAGAACATTTATTGTAAAATTTAATGTTTTAAATACTAATTTTTTAAAATTATTTCAGGTAACTGCATGATTTCCAGAGTATATTGTATATTCAAAATATCTAATTTAAATAATTCAAAAAGAATAAGGAAATAGTCTTAAAATAATATATTCTTAATTTTTGCTTAAATTTTAGAAACTATTAATAATAACGTAATTTCAGAATATATAAATGAAGTAAATGCTACTTAAAAAATTGTATAGGTTTTTCTCATAAAATTTTTCGAGAAAATAATATAAAATTTAGCATTTTTAATACTAATTTTTTTTAATATTTCTGGCAACTTCATAATTTCCAGAATATATTGTATATTTAAAATATATAATTTAAATATTTCAAAAAGAATAAAAAATAGCCTTAAAATAACATTTTAAAATATTGTATTCTTATTTTTTGTTTGTTAAATTCCAGCAGTTAGTAATATTACAATATTTACTCTACATATAAAAGAAATAAATAATCCTTATAATATTGTATAAGTTTTTCATATAATATTTTTCTAACATTTAATAATATAACATTTTACATTTTTAATATTTCTGGATACTGCATGATTTCTAGAATATATTGTATATTCAAAATAAATTCCAATGCTTATTTACAAAAGACAAAAAAGAATAATGACAATGGGGTTATTATGACTGTTATTATGACTCTGTTTCTGGCCGCGTGAGGAAATTCAAATCTCTAGTTAAGTGTAGAGTCAAAATTAACAGATGAAAAATGGCTCGAAATGCACAACCTGACACAGAAACGTTTCAAATCCTTGGCATAATCTATTATATCCAGTTCGTAGAAATAAGGTCCCATATTTTTTTTGGTAAAATGGCATGTCTTTTAGTATTAAGTCATTTTTGGAGACTGTCATTTACCTGAAACGTGACAAATATTCCTTTTTTAGACATGTCCAATTACTGTAGTTGGTCAAAAATAAAGTGAGGAACGCTCTCTCAATGGCAGAGATGCGTGACGATTTTAATTTTGCCAAAACTGCAAAGTGCAATCTGTCACCAAAGTAATCTATGGCCAATCTATGCCAAAGTAATCTATGACATGCAATAAAATGTGCGTAGTTATTGCTTTTGCAATAACTCATTGACATGAATCAGAAAGTTCATTCCAGTTAATCATTGGCATATACGATTAGATTATAGTCTCTATACTGATTGTGCTAAGAGTCCACTCATGGTGTAAATAAATATCATGGTGTCTTAATTGACATAAAGCATTTAATATCTAAAACTTCTACACCAAAAAAGGGTTTTGAACCGGACCTAAATGTAGAATGTGGTAATCATCAAGAGAAAATCAAGTTTTAAGCCTCTTTCTTATATGCATTGAATCAAGTTGTTCTAATAATTAAAATTAATTTTTTTTTATTTCAGTTTCATTGGGGGGAAAAACAATTTTCTAGAGAATCAATACATTTTCAATAATATCTAAAATGATTCGTTGTAGAGATTTAAGTAAACTAATGAAATAAAAAGACAAAGTGAATTTTTAGGTTTAACAATTTTTTCAAAGCTTGATTTAAATTAATTTGATTTAGTTTTTAAGATAAAAATAATAATAACAAAACGATGGTGTATAGATTTCTTCAAACATACATAACTTTAATTCACTGTATAAATAAAAAAATTCAAAAGTTCTGGAAATATATTAAAATTTTTCAATGAACATTAAATAAAGATTTAATTAGTAAATATTAGGGGCTTAGAGTTTCATAGAAAAATCATTCTTGAACTAAATGCAGCATTTCTAACTGTAATAATTCTGTTTAAAACATAAACAATCAATTCATTAATTTCTTACAAAATGTTTTTTTTTAATTAGAGAATATCACCAATCCTCTTTTAACCCTTAATCTTCTGAATTATGTTGCCATCAATTTTTCAACTTCATTTTTGCACCAGTAGTTAAGTTTCTTTGTAGAACAATCCCAGAGAACCCAAGAGAAAAATTTTTATTTAATAGAAATATTTTAATTAATTTAATTATTAATTAAATATTTTTCATTCCTACTTTTAGCTTATGTTAATTTCTTGCTATTTGGGTTTCATTCTCCGTGTTTTTTAGAATACCAATGACAAAAATAGTCATACTACAGAAATATAATCCAGATTTAAATGGTACTTATAAGTATCGTCAGTAGATAGAGGGTTAATACTTTTTTTAATAACATGTTCATCCTATACCATATGATAAATGATTCATTCAATGCTTATAAAAAAATCACAAAATGCCGTGAGCCAATGGGTGGTTTCAAATCAGTACAGACGGCTTGTACCATATACTGTACATTCATGTAGAAAAATGATCTAAACATATTCATTAAGTATCAAATTTCATGCAATCCGCTGAATTGATCAGTAATATTTTGTAAGTTTTCTAACTACATTAAAATTTAAAGGACAAAATAGACTTCATTCAGCTGCGGTGAAAGGTGATCGATCATATCAGAAAAAAAACATTGATTATTATTATTAATTTTGACTGTTTCAAACACCACCATCAGGAAATTGAACCAAACAATTTGCAACTGCGTCATGAAGCGATTTTTGATGGATCTAAAATAAAGATAATAAAAAATTCAAATTACTTTGAGTTCCTTCATTTTTTTTATGCTTAAATGCTTTTGAAATTATTATATTTCATTTAATATAACTAATCAGACCAGAGGACTATATAAAAATTAAAATTTCTTAAATATTTCGGTATTACATTTGTTACAATATAAAAAATAATTCTTTACATCGTTTAGAGCTTTTTTCAAATAAAAGTACATCTCAAAATATCTAGAAGTTAGATGTGGAACTATAATTAAAATAAAAGATTAAAATGAAATCTGCTGTGCATATTTCAATGTATCATGTAAGAACATCATTTCTTGAACGGCCAAACACCACGTGATCGTGCAAGTAAAATTATATTTTTATTCATCTTAATTGATCCGTTGAATGAGTCACTTTAATTATTAAAAAGTATCCAAAAACACTTTGATTTATTGTTTAAAAAAATATCACATTTCCTGTTTATTTCATTTTATATAATCACGAGCTCAAAATAACATTTTTCTAGGTTTTATTTGCTGTAGTCCTTAATTTGTTTTTTAATCAGAGCTTTTATGAATGCAATAGCAACGCGTTATTAAAAGCCTATTTTTAAGATGATCGAACTGATAAAAAAAGTAAAATTTTTATATTTTGCCTACAGATTTTTGCTGACGCCAAAGCCCTCACCTCAAAAACAACATCATGTTCTGACATGATAATAAGTATCCTTTGCATTCAATTCCAATTTCCGTAAAAACTTTAAATAATCCTTGTGATATCCGACTTTTTCACATTTTATAAAATCTGAAGCATTAATTTAACAAATATTTTATATTAAATTTTATACAATTCGTTTTCAGAACCATTATAATCTTTCCTAAGTCAATCAATATCGTACGAGTAATCAAGTAATTAACCTTAGGCGATTAGAATTTTAATTAATGATGCAAAACATATTGGAAATTCAAAGTACATATTTTTTTTGTTTTCGAACGAAATTGAGTTAATGTACATTAAGATTGTCACCCCCCCTCAAGTCTTATCAATATAATGTGCAAAGAAAGACATTTACAAGATTTCCGATAATGATCAACATCACTTGGTAATATTTTAAAAGATATGAGAAAGAAAAAAAAGTGTGTTGTTGTTTTTCATTATATGAAATTATTTTTCCCTGTTTTAAAATGCTTTAATAGCATAGAAAAAGATGTTAACACCAGTCACATAATTTCAATCTTTCTTTATAATCACCCAAATGATTAATTATCTGATATAAAGATATTGGATAAAAAACTAAATTTTTATCACACTTCTTTCTTTAATGAATTTCATAATGGTACTTTATTTCTTTCAATGCAGTAAAAACATATTAATTTCTATTTAAAATATTAATCTAAATAAAAAATTCAAAAAAGATTAAAATGAAATCTTTTAAGCATATTTTAAGGCATCATATCAGAACATCATTTCTTAAACGGCCAAACACCACATGCTCGTGCAAATTCAATTATATTTTTATTCATTTTAATAGTTTCATTGAATAAGTCACTTTAGTATTGAAAACGATAAAAAAAACTTTAAAAACTTTTTTTTAAAAATATCACATTTCCTATTTGTTTCATTTCACATAATCACGTGCTCAGAATGATTATTTTATAGTTTTTATTTGCTCAAATATAGTTTTTATAGTTTTTATTTGCTCAGTTCAAATTATTAAAATCTGATTTGTTGAGATGTTCGTGCAGATAATAAAATTTTTATTTCGTCTCCAACGGATTTTTGTTGAGGCCAAAACCCACATGTTCTGTCAGGATAGAAATATAATTAAATACATTTAAGAAGGAGATTTTTAGAGGGTTTTTCTTAATTTAGTGATAATAATAATAATTAAAAAATTTAAAAGCATACTAGGAATTTTCTTAATGGGAATTTAATGATTTACTTCAAATTTTGCTGAAATCATTACCTGCAACTTACGCTTTTAACTTGGAACGCAAATTGTTGATTTAATAATTCTCTATATCACATAATTGCTGGATATATGGATGATTTGCATTTAAAAATGCTGCAAATTTAATTCTACAATATTCAAATGTATATAACTAAATATCATTCGGCGAGTAAAATGTTCTTTGGAAATGAGATTTCAATTTATCAAGACGCATTATTTCAAAACACTACAGCAGACACTATATCAGATATTTTAATCACTACTTTATCAACGTGGCATACGTGATCTCAAAATTTCAAATACTATCAATTGAGAAGAAATGGAATTAAAAATGGAAGGATGAAATTAAAAATATTTTTTTCAGAATTGTGCAGACCTATTAGCAAATTGTTTTTATTTATTTAAAATTCATTAGAATAGTTTGGATTTTGCATATTTTGCAAATTAAAAGAATGAGATGTCTCCACTTGTGGATATTGTTTCCTTTGTGATTATATAAGACTCAAAAGAGAACTTTTATACTTAGATAGAAAAACTCATATTAATAAAAAAAATTCATCGCCTTTGAATGCTATTTATATAGAGTTACATAATGCAATGAAAATAAAAAATATATACTTTTATGGTAATAGAAAGCATATCATAAAGAGCTCTTTTTAAACATTAAACATAAGAAAGTTCAAATTTCATCATTATATTCGACACTCGTCATGTGATAAACCATTTTTTCTTTTTTTTTTTTCATTTTTCAATTCCAACTATTGGCTCACAGTCTCCCTATAT
>JAOUZG010008087.1:1975443-1985841 GCA_026289955.1 Argiope argentata | reverse complement strand
TATATATATATATATATATATAAAGTACAAACTTTTAATCGTTAATAAAACACTGTTTATTCATCAATCATGTTCAAGTAAATTTTTAAAACTTGTAATGGATGATATTTGATGTTAATACGTTTTTTTTACAAATATTTACTCCTTAATTTTTTATTAATTAAACACTAATTTTTCCGCCAAAAATCTTCATTCTCCCGCCTCCAAATAAGTAACCATTTTAGTTTGTTTTTTCCCAACGCTAGTTAGGTTAGGCTTAACAAGTTGTCAGCCAATTATTTTCAACGATTCTGTGTATTTTCATAATGCTTGATGCATTTAAAATTAAACTTTGTTAATTAATCAATTTTCCAATTCATTTTGAAATACTTTCGAATTAAAGTAATACAGAATATAGAAAAATAGAAATTTTCTAATCTGTATTGCGTACCCCATCTTATGTAGAAAAATCACGCATTTTGCGTTGCCACTCCTGGCCTTAAATCTTCAATTGGTGTTGAAAATTCAATGTTAGTATAATTTTTGATCAATTATTATAAGAAGCTGTAATCGTTAGGCCGGGATAGTCTGTTTGGTATAGCGTTGGATTCCCATCCCTTGGGCTGCGACTTCGTACTACACGTATCGAAAGGAGAATGGAAAATTGCCAGGGAATTCACTTTCTATTTTGCCGCTGAATATTGAGGCTGTATCATATTTCTATACGTATTAGTATTAATTGTAATTATTTAATAAAGAGTAACTAAAATAATTTTTTATCTTTATTAACCTAAGTAGGAACTGATTTAAAAAATTATTTTTTACGTTACTTGTTTCTTCATAAATCTATTTGCCATGGTCTATCTATGTACTTTTTTCTTTCTCGTACCAGCAATTTAGAGAAAGTTAGTAACTATTTTAGCAATAGGTTAAATTATCTATCTGTCTTATATTTCAATAGATACATATTACCTTTATATTTTCCGCATAGATGATATGATGTCTTGAAGTATGTTTAGAGTTACATAAATTACTTTAAATTACAAGATTTATTATGATGACATGATACGAAAACGTAAGGAAATGTTTTCCGGAAGGTGTAAATTTCCCTAATCTATTGCATTTTCTTCTTGTTCAAACAGAACAACGCTAACAAGAAAACTTATATTAGATCAATTCCTTTCTTCTGTACATAGTAAGATAGATTCCAAATGTTACCACATAGGCAGATTCTAATTTTGCTGGTAGGAAAAGTATCATTTCGCTTCTTAGACATCAAGACGTCACGTCTACCACTAATTACGTCACATACTTACTGTCCAATCGTGTTCTAATGTTAATAATTACAAGATATAAGGACAACAACTTGTGATGGCCAACAAAATAACAAGAATGGGAAGTTATCCATTTCTAGATGAGCAGGTAATGCGGCTGAATATTGCTCATTACATAGATTAGTGTTGCTAAATGGAAGGGTCATAGAAAGGTCAAACTTTGACCCTACTAAGGTTAAAGAAAAATTATTTGCGATGAAATGTTAATCTTATTAGATAAAGTAATTTTCTTTAGC
Organism: Argiope argentata; assembly: GCA_026289955.1. Classification (NCBI taxonomy): domain Eukaryota; kingdom Metazoa; phylum Arthropoda; class Arachnida; order Araneae; family Araneidae; genus Argiope; species Argiope argentata. The sequence continues at coordinate 1,984,292 of JAOUZG010008087.1, read as the reverse complement.
TAAAGTGATACAGAATATATGTATAATGTGAAAAAAAAATCTCATTTTAATTCATTTCTCATCAATATTAAATGAAATACCATAAGAGAAATATCTAGAGTAACATTTTTGTGTATTGTATTGTTCTTAATATAATTATAGCCAGTTAAATAAGATTTTATTCTTGCAATAAATGACAGATTAAAAATTTATATCTTTTTATTATAAATAAAATGTATTTCAAAATCAATATAAAATTAAATGTTCGTTAAATCTTCAAGAATGGTCTTTTTCATAAATCCGATGTCCTTCAATTTATTTAACAGATAAAGAAATGCATAAAAGTGTCTCGAACACTCTATAATTTTATGTTTTCCCGTTATATACCCATGGATTTATTAACTGCTTTAATGTTTTACTATATATTAAATTACTTTCAGCCTAACTGGAGAAATAACCATTAAACTAAAAAAATATGTAAGATTAAAATATTTTTATCAAATTGTTGAAAATTATGTACCATGCCCCCTACCACTTTACAAATTTTGAATTTCGGATGTTCCTTTAAATTCCAAAGGATATAATACCAACCTTAATATTTCATTTAATATTAAAACATCTACAAATTACACGCATGTCCATAATGTAAGTTCATGAAAAGAAAGAGTCAGAGGCAAAACAAATGTGACTTATTTGTAAATTCTATTTACTAAACAAAAGGTAAAGAGCAAAAAAGATGTTGTGCGTTTGAAATCATTAATAAAAAATAGCGATTTTTTGCTTCTTGGGGCAAATTGAGAAAAAAAAACTATTTACAAAAACCAATATTACAAGGTTGTTTATTACATTTAGTACATACTACGCCTCCCAGGTGATACATCACAGTTCGTACAACGCCTAGGTATCCTGAGAATAAAAACATCAATCTGATCTTGGAGAATATTACACCACTCATTAAGTAATGCCCCGAAGTTCTGGTAGACATATAAGAAATGGTTGACGGACTTCAATTCGTCAGCTAAGTATGGCCCACCCATGCTATGCTGGATTTATGTCCGGTGACAATGTCAGCCAGTCCATACAGATGATATCCCCCGATTGAAGGTATTCGTTTACCATGTTTGCCAGGAGAGGACTAGCGTTGTCATCCATAAACATGAATTCTGCGCCCAAAAACCAAATCTATGTTGTTCCAGAATGGCGTCCCGATATACATGGCCTGTCATGGCTCCAATTTTAACATGCTGGTCAGTTCTGGAACCCAGAATAATTCCTCCCAAATGAACAATTCTGTGTCATCGTAATGGTGTCATTTAAAGATGATCCCTTGGTGGTAATGGGCACTTTAGCGCTTTCCATATGAATGTCTGGTAAAACTCAGGCAGCAAAAAAAAACGTGGACTTGTCGGTAAACATTACACAAGCCCACTGTTGCGAAGTCCACAATGCATGATCTCTACTCCAAGCTAATCGCAGACGGCAGTGAGTTGCAGTACGTGGAACACACATGACAGGCCTACCAGCATACAGACCATTCTTCACTAAGTGTCTGTACACGGTCTGCCTTGAAATTGTCGTGCCAATGGCTGAAGAGAGATGACGATACAGGTTTGAGGGTATGCTCAGGCTGTTTCTTTTATCAGTAACCGCCAAATACCGGTCCTCATTCGGCGTTATAACTCGGGGGCGATCTGAGCTGTAACGTCTGCTCACATTATCATTATCTTGGAATCATTGCCAAAGTCTAAAGATGTCACTCTGAACGATTAATAGCTCCTGGGATACTTCCAGATGGATATGTCTACATTCAGACGACCGATAATTCTACAACGTAAAAAATACTCCGAATGCGTTCTTTCTGTCATAACTATGCGTTTATTGTACTGAAAGGGTCATAAAGTGCTTGCGAACAATTTTACTTCTTTGCCTGCATTCATTATGCATCTTTTTCTGATACTCTCTAGATTGTGAAGCACTATCGGTGTCATCAGGCCTGTCTCGGCATATATCTTCATCCACTTGTATGAAAGTTTCAAGGCAGAGAGTGTTCAGAAGCTTAGGGCAGACTGGTTTATATGCTCGCAAACCTGTCAGATGTGCTGTACTTACTGCAACTCACTTTCGTCTGCATGCATTGTGGACAGTGCAAAAGTGGGTTTGTTGGATGTTTTCCGACTAGTCGAGGTTTAGCTTGCAGTCTGATTCTCGCCGGGCTTTCATATGGAGATCGCCATGTACCCGTTACTATCAATAGTGTTTTTCTGGTTTTCTGAATTCACCTGAATAATCAAATTGAAATCTTGACAGGGAAAATACATCGGACTGTCATTTTGGAACAAAATGTACATTTGCTTCTGGGCGCCATGTTCGCAGAATTCGCATTTATGGGTGATAACGCCCGTTCTCGTCGTGCAATCATGGTAAACGAATGCCTTCGATCGGAGGATATCCCTCGTATGGGCAGGTGAGCATTCCCACCGAGCTGGAATCGTGTTGAGCATGTGTGGGACTTGATTGCCGGATGAGTTGCAGCTCTTCAACTACCTCCTACAAGTCTGCTGGAACTGTGGAGAGCATTGCTTGATGAGAGATGCAATATTGCCCAACATCAAATCGATAATTTGATCTCACCATGCCTAGACGTTGTACGGACATTATTGTCATACCAAACACGTAATATTAATTTTTGTAGAGAGTTTTGCAATTTACGCCAAGAAGCAAAAAAGTGCAATTTTAATTAATGATATCAAACATGTCGCATCGTTTTTACCCTTTAGTTTTTGTTTAATAAATAGTATTTACAAATAAGTCATATTTGTTTTTTCTTCTGAGACTTTCTTTTCCTGAACTTTCAGTTTCCTTAATGTATGGACATGAATGCATTTCAAAAGATTATCTTATCATCGTTCAAATACTTGAGAATTGGCCCTTTAGATCGGGTAATGTGTCATCACTGGATCCTTTTTTATGTCAAATATCCATGCCAACTAGCCCACAGGCACGCGTTCATTGAAATTAGAAAATTCGACGCTCCATCAATGAAATGATGGAAAATTTCTGCAAAAAAGAGTATATGTGCCAAAAAGTCCTCGGAGGCCATTTCCCCGTGGGGGGCACCTTGTAATTGGAAATGAGGTGTTTCCGTTTTGGTTGTTGGATCTCGCCAATCCAGTGGATACACAAATAGGTGGGGGGGGGGTAGGTTCCTCCCATCGATGACAGAACGTTCTCCCTTCGGGGAGGGTTGTACCGTGGCCGGTGATGGTCATTAGGACTCAACCACAATTCTTGAAAATTGCTGTCAAGATGCTCCGGTCGTTCAGTGCTGATGGCTAACCCATGTGCCTTCATGGCGGGTCGGAGAGTCTGTTCTATGGTTTTTTCCTATGTGTTGTTGCATACATAACCCTATCCCGAGTACATTACGATTCAATATAAATGTAACAAGAGTGCTGTATTTTTTATTCAATTCAAAACTTTCGTTGGATACTTATCTTACAGACAAAACAAACTTACAACTAAACTTTCGCTGTAATATCCTATAACGCTCCATTTTTATATACAAATTCAAGTGTAACAAAAGTATAAAATTAATTAATAAATAAACCCGTTTGTCAGAAAAATTGATTTTATTAAACACGGAATGAAAAACATATTTTTAATAAAGTTATTAGAACAATTTTAACGAAGATATTGGAAGGTATAAATATATTGAGATTTTGACTTCTAATGCTACAACTGAAAACTGAGAACTTCGCTGAGATGGAGATTTTCTGATACAAGTAGTTTCTGTCAGTAAGATATCGAAGAAAAGCGGATGATTGATTACAAGTTCGAGTGTCCTTAAAATATTCTCAATATCTGTTAGTTTAAGAATATTCAATACTTCTGTAAAGTTTGCTTTGGAATGATACAAAATGTTATTTTAAGACTCAACGTTTACAAAAAATAAATCTTTGCTTATTTTCGATTTATATTAATGTTTTGGTTCTACAAACTGAGTTTTCCAGAGCAAAGAAAATTTCGAACTTCGAAACGATCAGCTAAATATATGATCGCATTTTCCATCGGACCAAAATCGAGAATGGAAATATCAAATGTAAATTTAGAAATGCATACTTTTTATTCTATCTATTAAGTTTCAAACATTTTTAAGGTACAAAATTTTATTTAAAGTATATATCTATGCTCCGGAACATTTTTTCTTAATAATGATATTTCAAGAAATATTTTGGTGCTTTCTTGTCACTTTATATTGCCCTGAATTTGACCTTTTTTCAAAAATTATTAATCCTAAAAAAAGACTGGAATTGTATATTCATCCTTAATATTCATAATCATTCTATTGACTAGAAACTGAAAAAAAATGTTTAGGAATCCCTTAAAGTTCTTGCAAATTACGGGAGATAAAATGCAAAACTATATTTATTTATTTATTTGTGGAATTTTGGTTTTTTTTTTTTTTTTTCGAATTACTTTATTGTCATTCATTATTGCCTTATTTTGTTATTCATTTATTTTGTAATTTTTATTCCGTTTTTATATTTTTATTTATATTTTCCTTTATTTGTCTATTATGTTCTTCATTCTTAGGCAATATAATAAACTAAATGTAAGCCAAATTTCAAACTAATATTTTTAATATTCTTCTATTATTCTTATTGGAAAAAAATGGGAATCTTTTTTGTAAAAATCATATATTAAGGAATCGGGTTCAAAATTCATATTTTTAATTTTTTAAACAAAACATATTTTTACTACCCTAAATTTATAGGCTATCCTTTCGTTTTTTGAACAATTTTAAAATTTTGTTGTTGTTTTTTTAAAAAAATTTCATCACTATTTTCGTCGTTATATAGCAATCAATGACATCCAAAAATTAGCCCTAACGATTGCGCAAGACTACAATTACTCAGATCCTAATTATCTCAAAGTGGAGATAATTGTAATTTTGATTTTTTTAATGCAATTTCCTTGATTTTGATAAATAAAATTCACATTTTAGTTCACGTTGTTGAAATTTCATCTGAGATAAGAAAGTAGACAAGCATGAGATTGAGAAAGTTTCAGAAATAAGCAAGAGATTGAGGTTTTTATACATAAAGATTTCGTTGAAGATCATTGAGACAGAGTAATTGGGGTATTTTTCTGGAGCCTAGAAAGAAAAGTTCGTAGATAGAATCTATGATTGCATCCAAACAAAGAAATCAAATATTACGATTTAGAAGCTCAAATTCTGAAATAAATTATTTACTTCGGATTCGAAAATTCATTGAAAAACGGATAGTTCAAGTCATTTGGAATCTAACAATGACATTAATATGTTTTTGAAATACTCTTTTAGTTGCGCATCAATTTTGATAAAATATTCTTAAAGACAAAAATTTTGTTACCACTTATAAAATAAGAAAGACAATTTCTAACTTTTATTTGTGCATCACTTTTAATAACATTTTAAATTAGAAAAATATTTACTTTTGTAAAAAATAAATAAAGACCTTATATTTATATTTATTAAAAATATTTATTTTTAATTTTCTACTTTTAATTTTAAATAAAAATATTTTTCATGGTTCTTTATCTTAAATAATACTGAATCTAAAAGTTTTTTTTTTCGAATCGACCACTAGAGGGCACCCCTCATACAAGCACTGTTGTTTCTTATGACCCTTGCTATGTTCAAGCTCACTGAGATAGTCAGCGATTCAAAGCTAATCAGCGTCTCTTGTTTTGTAGTAACGCCAACTATGACCAAGAATAATAATAGTAATGAACAATCCAACAGAAGACAGAAGATACTTTTCTGCCATATCATAAATTTGCTATATTATGCCCTAGCCCACTAACCACAGTTGGAATTTTGCGGAAAAGCATTTTGAAAATATTTGTAGTATATAGTTGTTGGCATACATATTTCATTTATTATAAGGAAGCATCTTGTTGTAGCTGTTGTTACTAATGTCACTTGCCAGTGACAAGCGTGCTAACGGACGCCAGTGATTTTAAGCCAAATGAGCGCCTCTAGCTTTTTGAAGTAGCTCCAAATAGGTCCAAGACTACGACTTATGCTGTTCACTCATCACAGTCACTTCCCCAGCCCCTTTTTACAGGGGGGACACATTCGTTAACCTTACAGATGGAACACAGAAAAACAACCATGCCCCAACTGGGACGCCCAGATAAATATCATTTTACTACCAAAAGCATGAAATATTACATAAGTTTAGAGCCTTAATACAACATGAATTGTACAAAATCGACTAAAACTTCCTCATTTACAAATATAAAAGACCTAACGTAAAAAAAGCATGAAAAAACAAAACCAATTGTATATGTACCAGCCTTCACAATGAAATTAAACGCTCATTAAGTTTGTTTTTCCACACGAGAAAAATTATTTACATCTAGTTAATATAATTAAGCGAGGTTGAGTTCAGTGCTAAAAGCATGGCACCCGAAACGCCTCTTACTAGTTAACTGTAAATAAACCCTTCATTAATGAACTCCCACTTTATGGAAAATAATTAATTATTACCTTGGGATTAGAGGTCAGAGTAAAGTCAAGCTATTAAAAGTGTTGCCCACATTAGCAAGCGCATTGAATTACCTTTTTTGTTCTTCTAACTTCATTAGCTTACAAGTTCTTTCCTAAGCAAGAAATAATGTTTTGGTGCTTGTTATTAAGCGTTAAAGTTTGATCTTTGACTCAACAAAGAAAAACACGATGACATTATGAGAAAGGATATTTATTTATTTATTTTGTAATATGTGAAGGTGCTTGAAATTTAATTCAGTAAAGTGTGCTTCAAAAATTTAAAAAAAAAAATTTAAGGCACATAATTTGATGCAAATTTTTGTTTGTTATATACTTTTTGGGGCTTTCTGACTTGAACAGATTTAATGTAATCAAATATTATAAAACTGCTATCGAAAATTTTAAATTAAGATTCGAAAGATATTATAATTTATTCCTTTTTAATTTATTTTTTAAATAAAAAGTTAATTACTTTTAAAATTAAAATTAAAAGTCTTTAAGAAGAGTGACACTTAGAGAAAGGTTATTAATTGTTTCTCCGCTGTATGCGAAGATAGTTGAAATTAATTTAAGTAAAGTACGTTTCAAAAATTAAAAAAAATGTAACGGCAAATAATTTTATGCAAATTTGTAACAAACAAATCAATGTTTATAAAAAACAAAAATTTTTGCACTCTCTGATTTTAACAGATTTTATATTTATTACATTAAAAATCTGTTATCCACAATTTTCCATTATGTTTTGAAGTCTATTATAATTTTTTAGGTTTTATCCGTATATTTATCAATTGTATTTTTTAAACTTTTTTTAATTATATGTGGAAAATAATACTCATTAAAAACACATATAATGCCGTTGAAATTAATTTTTAAGAGAATAAATCCCCTTCCTAGAAACTATTTATTAAAAATAACAAAATAAACTTCAATTATATTAAATACTTACATTAAAAATATATAACTTATACATTAAGACAAAAAAAATACACATTTTAAGGAAATATGATTAGCATTACTAAAAAGATTAGTTCTAAAAATATTCTAAAAATTGTTCTTATATTAAAGTTTCATCTAAAGTTTATAAAGAAACACAATAAATCATTTTATTAAATTTAATTTACACGTCTAATTAAAATTTTGAAATATCCTTTTTAATGGGCTTCTGGTAACCATAAAGTACCTACGTGTCAAATTTTGTAGCTCTAGATCCAGTGGCCTTCCCTATAGATTGTTTTAAATTATTTTTACAGATTGTATGCTAGTTTATAATCTCTAATTTGTTAAAAAGTAATTCAATAGATTATATTTCAGTTGTATTCAATAATAATGTAGGAGCAATAATATTTCGCGTTTACCTGATGATATACATTAAGAACACTGAAAACAACAAATGTATGTTATTCACCTTAAAACTAAAACTATTAAAATGCTTAAATGAAATTTTTGGATTTTTGTCATAATTTTATTAATAGTAACACTATTCTATTAATATGACATTTATTAAAATTTAATGAATTATTTTGTTTCAACTTCAGTTTTTTAAATCGCATAAATTTTTTTAACTAAATTTAGACTTAGTTTTTAATTAATATCTTGAGGCTGTGGTCTTTATGGTTTGTACTTTTGTTAAGGTAAGGTGTGCGTGCGTGCGTGCGCGCGCGCGCGCGCGTGTGTGTGTGTGTGTGTGTGTGTGTGTGTGTGTGTGTGTGTGTAAAGACAATACAAACATGTTTTCAGTTTCAAAGCTGGCTTATCTCAAAAATTTCGTATAATGCAATATAATATTGGATTCTGCAATATAATATCAAAGAAAAAATAAATACAATAACAAAATAGTTAGGTAAAAATTAAAGCCTTAAATCAACAAGATTAAATTGAATTAGAATTATTCAAAATCTTATAAATCTTGTTACTTAATTGACTTTCTAGAAATAAACAAATTACACAACCATTCCCCGTGATGATATCACGCCTACTACCTATTACGTAATAATTATACTACCCAATCAAATTCAAATGAAAGTACTTATGTTCATACCGAGTTTACAGTTGGCTAATTATAAGTTGGCTTATACAGCGCATGCTTAGAAAGGCTGAAAAATGCTGCCCACTCTAAGGCAAGTAGTTGTTCTAATGCAACAACAGCAAAAACATACCGCTATATTGTTTTTTTTTCTTACTGCGCATGCGTTAGTAGAATTTTTTTAGCGTTAAAAAAATTTTCATTTATTAATTAATTCCGACATTTTTTGCTCTTAGTTCTTTCTGATGCGTGTGTGTGCGCGCGCGTGTGTGTGTGTGTGTGTGTGTGTGTGTGTGTGTGTGTGTGTGTGTG
>JAOUZG010008087.1:1932147-1965579 GCA_026289955.1 Argiope argentata | reverse complement strand
GATATTATCAAAAATAAACGGACATAAAAATGTGTTTAGATATTATCAAAATTAGCTCAAAAATATTTTTTTCGCACTCATCCTGAAATATTTAGACTATTAAAAATTTAAAAGCGTGATATGTCCGTGGACAAAACACAGGCGATCATTTCGCTCCTCAGGAGATTCATTCTGTCTCCGCACTTCAGTTGGCGAGCGTTTAAAGAAAGACAATTACTTCGCTCATCAAAAGACTCTCCTTTCCTAAGTGTGGTTATTATTTCTCTGATATTCTCTAACAGAACGTTTCTTTCCTCTTCATTTTCCATATCGCTTTGCAAACGTATATTTTAGGCATTTAATATGCTCCCGCCAAGGTTGGATTCCCTTTTTTTGGACATAATAAGTTTTGAATCGTTGTTTAAAATTGTACATAAACAATGTGTTGCATATGCATATCACAGTTCTTTCTATTTGCACATGCACAGTTTGAGGTTTTCATGCAGGCGCGGATAAGAGAAAAGTTTAAATCGCAATCATAAAACTTTTTTTTTATTTCGATATAACTTTAATTTACTAAAACCTTCCCCAATAAATGCTTTGTAAGATGATATAAATATCTCCAATATCCGTTTACTATTTCCCGAGGTTTTTTATAGTTCAAACATATAAACGATTTCAGGAGACTTCATTTTATACTATGTATAAATGCTTAAATATTTTTGATAATAATAAAAAGGTATTTTTATTTGAGTAATTTGAATGGAGCAAAAAATGATAAGAAACATGATAATTAAAAAAACACACATTTTCGCTTCATGTGCATATGCACATATATGAGTAATAAATATGGTCGTTGTTAGAGAAAAATATTTAAGATTTATGGTGTTAGGTCACCAAGGGATAAAAGATGTGACACAACATTAAAATATTGTTATTTAAGGAGAGCAAAATGATTAAACTTTATACTCAAGGTTTAATCAGTGATTAAACCTTGAGTATAAAGTTTAATCATTTTGGTTTAATCACTGATTAAACCTTGACTGATGATAGATTATTCAGACTGATTTACTCCGCATAATTCATCTTGATGCGCAAACGTAAGGGAATATAATTTTCAATTAAAATATTTATATTTGATCAATAACTACTTTTGGACATAATAATAAAATGTAACTCTGTTTGAGTAAGTTAGATAGAATATAAGAAGCAAATTTTTAAATATGACATTCTTTTAAAAATTACATGTTAGAAATATATTAATCAAATAAAAACAATTTTAATTAATAAATAAAAGATTTGAAACGTAATAATCAAAAAGGAAGCATTTCTGTTTAATGATTAAGTAGCGTTGAACATAATAAATATATAAAAAATATTCTTTTGAAACCACAATGGGTTTGAACATAATCGAATAAAAAAATTCTTTTAATGATATGGAACATAACAATTAACTGAAACCACATTTTCACTTCAGGAATATAAAGTATGAAAAATAAAAAGAGCATTTTTGATTGTTTACTAAATCATGTGTAACATAATAACCAAATAAAAATATACGAATTAATAAATAAGTAGTATTGAACGCAGTTATCAAGTAAAAAGCATTTTTGATGATTATTAAGTGGCATGAAATTCAATGAAGTATAATAATCAATTAAAATAATAATCAATAAAAATTAGGTGATAAGAGTATAATAATCTCTAAAGCACAATTTTATTATCTTGTGAGAACATGATTTTGTTTTGGTTAGGAGGTTTTGGTGTCTCCAAAATTTAAAGGTAAGAAATATTCGTTTTTTCATTGGTAGATAGTTAGTCACCTGACTCATGACATTTGAGGCTTGTTTTGCTAGTATTGTTTGAGATATACAATTAAATTTATTATCAGTTGCTTTTTGTTTTTCGTTTTTATAAAATTATGTCATATTCCAGTTTGTTTGCGATTTCTTACTTTTAAATAATTAATCTCACTCTCAGAAGATTATCGTTTGTTTGTTTTTTCTTTCATTCTCTTCCAGTTTTAACTATCACAATTTTGTACAACGCGACTTATATTTATTCTTTAATGATATTTTATGCGCATTCTTACCAATTGTATTTTTTTAAATGCTGTAAATATTAGAATATAATTTTAATATCAATCAGCATAACTTTCATCGGATTTTACCAAATATACAATAGCTTCCAGTAATAGTGATCTTTTCGTCTAAATTACTGTTGTTGCTTTTATTATCTTAAAATCGGTCGATGTCTAAAACTTTGTTTGCCAGCTAGAAAAAAAATGAAAATGAAAGTTTTTTTAAAATACAACATTAGAGAGAGAGAGAGAAAGAAAGACTCGTAACTTTTTCAAACTGGTTAATGACTTAAAAATAATCACTTAAAAATAATAATGTTGTCACATGATAAATTGAAATTTGCGACCGTAGATTTCTTTTTTCAAACTTTCAATCGTTAATAAAATACTTTTTTTAAATATTTAAGTGATGTAAAACATAATAGTCAAACAATTCGTTTTAGATTAGTTATATTAGATTCACACTTCGAATAATAACCCCTTTTCTGCATATTTAATAGCAACAACGCGTCATTCAATCCTTTTTTTATATAGAAAGGTTAAAGAAAAGGTGAAAACGTGAAAAATTGTTACCAGTGCACTAGTATTGGTTCTTTTATTGCTTTTCTGACTCTTTTCTATTTTATGAATTGATATAAACCCGACAATGATGAATAAGACATAAAAATTATATATTTCCTCCCATTGTTGTTAAGTTGGTCCAGTCTACTCGGAAGGGTGTAATGCCGAAAACAGGTCCAGTATCAAAAAGCAGGTCAAATCTCTAACACATCTTAAACACTGTTAAAACTCATTAAATAAAAATTTAATATTAAAGCATCCAAAATTTCAAAAAAGTCGATTGAATTTAATAATAAAACATAAATGGCACAGAAAAATGCATAAACAAAAGAAAATTAAAAGCACACTAACAACAAAAAGACAACTCAACATTCATAAAAGAAAATATTTAAAAAATAAAGAATGTAAAATCTTTAATTAAGATAAAATCCTTTTCCCACCATAAAAGCATCATGGAATCGGTAAAAAGAAAAATCTTTATTTAGGATTTCTCCTGTTGTTGGTACTTTATTGAAATAATAGCAATAAAAACATATGTGGCTAGGGACTGAACTGTGGCAATAAATTTAGGGAAAATTAATTTTAAAATATAGCGAATTTTAAAATTATAACAATAAAATAAGAGATATCTAATAAGAGCAGGTCAAATATTTAAAATCAACACTTTGCAAGAAACCTGAGTAAAAATCAAAAAAGGATACCAATATTATATATCAAACCCTAATTGCAAGAAAATAAGACGAACAGTTTTCGAGGAGTGTAAATTAAAATAGAAGGTGCCGTTTCAGGTGTCGATACCGTCATCTGATATTGGTTCAAAAATTAAAAGATTTGAATCAAAATAAGCTTATTTATCTTTAAAACGTAATGATAATTTAAACTGACGTCCCATATTCATAAATTACACTGAGTTTCCATTACAATATCGTGTTCAAAATTTAAATAAAAAAATTGTATTATCAAACAGATTGTGACATCATGAATGTGGGAATTACATCATATCTCTTATTTTTAAGCTGATATAAGTCCCTTTATTAACAAGTCAGAACATGATGTGGTTTTTGGGATGAGGTTTATCGCGTCATCAAAAATCCATAGGCGAAAAAAAATATTATTATCTGCCCGAGCAGCCATAAAAATCACCTTTTAATAACGCGTTGCCATCTCATTTACAAAAGTTCTGATTAAAAAAATTTGTTAATGACTACAGCCGATAAAATCTAGAAAAGTGTTCTTTTGAGCACGTGATTGCATGAAATGAAATAAAAAGGAAATGTGATATTTTTTTAATCAAAAAATAGCGAGATAATTTTTTGGATCGTTTGCAATACTAAAGTGACTCATTCAATGAAACGATTAAAATGAATAAAAATAGAATTTAACTTGCACGAGCACGTGGTGCTTGACCGTTCAAGAAATGATGCTCTGACATGATAAATTGAAATATGCATAGCAGATATCATTTTAATCTTTTTTATTATTACTATTATTATTATTTTGCAAAAGAAGAAAACGATAGATTAAATGTGTAAACGTTATTATTATTCTTTGTAAAAGGCAAAAGTTTCTCAAATGGATCTGAAGGTAGGAAATTTACGATTTTCCTTTTTATTCTAGAAAATGGGACGGGATGTTGTATACAAAATCCCTGTACATATAACTTTCTGCAATATATTGTTACAGGAAATAATTTAAAGTAAAATTATAATATATTTCCCTGTTTTAAATCCGTGAAATATTTTCTATTTGTTCGTGTTAAATTTCTACAATACTTATCTATATAGAAATGTAATTTATCGTGATTATGCCTTGGATGCATTAAAGTATTAAAGAATTCTCTATTTCACTAAGCCTAAAAAATATTTTTATAGAATCAAAGTACACAACAAAGCCTCAAACTGCATCTGAAGAGCTACAGATTGTATAATAAAATTTGGTACTGACGTATTAGCCGTCCAACTTTATCGACAAATTTGAAGTCGCCGCCAATGAATTGCTAAACCTCCAATTACGGCAATCCGGTAATGGTGTAATCCGTTGATTTTTATCGCCAAATTTAAATCCGTCGCCAATGAGTTACCAACCCGTTTGCGATCGTTGGCGAAGACGATCTAATACGTAAGTACCTAAAATTTTCATCTATTTTATAAGCACATTTCTGTTCAAAACATCTCTCTATGATTGTATTACCATAAACATTTAAAAAGGCCTATCAAAGACAAGAAGCTTGTTTAGTGATAAAAAAGAGTTGATCATTACGACTCGTGAAACACCGAAAAAGTAAAACTACATCAATGAAATAACTAAAAATGTATGATCTAGCTTCCAACCAAAAACAATATGTTACGGGATGTTGATTTTTTTTCTTTTGTTCTCACTTGCTCTTTTCCTTCCTTATCGTCTTAGTTCTTTATTTCTTTTATTTTGTTCTATTTGTAGTTATTTCTTTTTGCCCAGCATTGGCTTGTCTCGAAAAAATGGTACAAAGAAAAACACACATCTTTGCTCCACCGAAGACAGAGTGGTTGAATCAGATGGAAAACACATAACAAATCCATTACATGTCTGATTTCGTACAAATGCTTAATTTAATCGAACCTAAAGCTCTAAAATACTGTCGCTTATTGATTGGTAATTCTGTGGATTAAAATAATGACTAATAATACATCTTCGAAAGAAAGTAGTTGTCAAGTTCTATAAAACTGGGACGATGGAAAACAAATTACGTCATTCAATGATTATAATTTTTTAATTACTATTATACGCTACTTTCCATTTCTTCATGTTCTCTCGGTCATTTTATGGTTATTCCATATATTTTAAGAGAATTGCTTTGTAAATTTACATCCGCTAATTTATAATTGTATATTTTAATTTACATACATTCTAAGTGAAACATATTTGCATTTCAATAATTTTTTAGAAATTACGGAGTATAGATTTGAGCAATAGTAATATAAATGCTAGAAAAGGCTTCACTTCGTCCAGACGTCAGTGAGTAGCGATTAAACATCGCCGACTTTTTTTTGTGTGTTTATTCATTTCCACTTAGAACTCTTTTGGAACACCATTGTGACGTTTAATAGTTTTTATTTGAATTTAAATGAATTATATATGACTTGTACCTGTTTTATAAGGTTATCAATTAAGACACCGACGAAATGCAAATTCTTCTGGGAGATGAATTAGCATTTTCCCGGTGTCCTGGCAGAGGGGTAGCACATTTTTCCCGAGAACTGAGCATGCCGGGTTCGAGTCCCGGTTCGGGCATGGTTATTCTTCTGTGTTTTATCTGTTCTGTATTTATCTGTGATTTATGAATACTCTCCCCCGTAAAAAAGGCCTGTGCAAGTGACTATGATGAGCGTGTAGCTAAGTCATATTCTTGACCCCAGTTGACGCTATTTCAAAACAAGAGACATTCCTCTCGGCTTAAAACTCGAAGATGACTTGGCGAAGCTTGAGCATGACAAATGTTACTAATAACAATAACAACAACATAATTAGCATTTCAACTCTATCTATATTTTATCTCTTTGATTAAAATAAACCTAAAATATTACAAAAATTAATACATTCACAATTAAATATCACATGTATTTAAAATATAAAGGTTCTTTTCAACTTAATATTTTTATTTAAACTATTATTTAACTTGTTAACCCCTTTTTGTAATATACACAAAATAATATAATGATTAAAAAGTTTCAAAATCAGGCACAAAATAAACCCCAATATTATATATGATTCAAAAGTATTTTTAAACTTCAAACTCTGTAAAAGTATATTTCCTTACAGAACTAATAAATCAGTACAATGAATGAAAGTATTCAGATAAAATGCTCGTATGAAAAATCCAAGTTCATGAATTCCTTTAGCCATGACAAAATGTTAGAAGTGTTTCTAAAAATAATTTTAAATATTTCAACAAATATAAATGTTTAAACATAGATTTTAAACATATATTTGTAAAGTCTGAAGCTCTAAATAAATGAAAAACATCAAGTTTGATAAAATACTAATATTTCTAAAATAAACAGTTTATCTTTTAAATAAAGGGAAAATCCACACATACATATTTATTAAGTAAATAGAACATAAATTGAAAACACCTCTTTTCATTTATTATAGATTCTTGTATATATTTTTGTGAGTATAAATCAGAAATCTGCAATTCAAAGATTCTCCCCAAATTTGTTTTCAGCCTTAAACTATTATGAATAAATTTTCCTTTTAGTTTCACTGAAAACATATAAAAATGCTAACTATATTTATTGATTTAACATTCAGTAATGCTTAAATAGTAATATAATTCAGTTTTAATGCTTTAATTCTAATTTTTTTTAATTCCTACTACTAGCTCACGCTCTCGCTCTCTCTGTATGTATCTATATATATATATATATATATATATATATATATATATATATATATATAAAGTAAATTTTTGTAAACATTTCTAGTGGATGATATTTGATGTTGATACAGTTTTTCCATAAATTAATTCCTTAATTATTTATTAATTAATTAAAAACTAACTTCTTGGCCAAAAATCTTCATTTCCAAATCGCCAAATAAGTTACAAATTCAGTTTTTTCGCCCAAGCTAATGACGTTAGGCTTAACATGTTTATTTAAAGATTATTTCAAGCGATTTTGTTTTTTCTTAATGTTTTGACGCATTTAAAACTAAACATAGTTAAGTAATCGGTTTTTCGTATTCATTTTGAAGTACTTTCAAATTAAAATAATGCAGAATAAAGAAAATTAAAAAATTCTAATCTGTATTGAGTTACTTCAATTGGCGTAGAAAATTCACACATTTGCACTGCCGTAATTGGCGTTGAAAATTCAACGCTAATTGAATGTGTTCTGACTCAGTTCTGATTTATCTTCAACGAACAAAACTTGATTTTGTTTTGACCAGGTATAATTTTTTGATAAATTATTTTTATTAGTTATTATTTAATAAAAAGTGACTAATTTAAAACATTTATTTGCTTATCAAAGTAGGAATTGACCAAAAAAGGATACTTCTTGTTTCATTTAAATCATGCTCACTAATAATGTTTTTCTTGATCTCAAACATCTACATCTATTTGGCATATATACAAGAATATTAAAACTCATTGTGAACAAGATGATGACAGTGTTGCCAGATTATTTTAACAAATCCTTGAGAAAACCGTAAAGAACTTCGAAAAGAGGTTTTTATGGAGTAAGTAATTTAAAATTTCTATTAGTAACATATAGAATATAAATAAGTTAACAAGAAAGTATCAAACATTTAAATAAAGAAAAAATGTTTAATTTATCATTGACTTTTGTAATGACAAATGGAAAGAATATTTACGAGGATAAGAGTTTGTTTATTCGGAGAATATAATAAAATTATATCAAGAAAACATTATCATAACAAAACAGCATCTATTCATTTCCTGTCAGCTTTTGCATTCAATTAATATAATTTATTTTATATAGTTCTTGTTTAACATTAGGAACTCTCTTTATTTTTGAATTAAAAGAAATCGATATGATTTTGTTTGCTAACCTGATAGAGATGACTTCAAAAATAACATGTAATAAGGAAAACAGCATGTTTTCGTAACAATAGTGATGGAATTTTTGTTAAAGGGAGTGCATAAAATTGATTCCCATATCATATATTCCTTGGCATTTTGAAATATTCACTTGAAATGAAAATAAACGTTGTCCCATAAATCCTAACACAGTCGGATGCCTGGTAAATCGCTTGAAGTTTGAAAAATGTTCCTAGAAAAGAAATAAATGAGTTAAATATTTCAAAAATTTATTTATTCACACTAACAGAGCCCTTACCCTGGCAAAAGTTTCTGGAGAATAGGATGCTGGACAAGATAGGATGAGGGCATCGTTACAGGAACAGTTTTCCGTCTATATCAAGTTATGTTTTTCTGAAAGAATGAAGAGAAAAATTCTTCTCACAATAAAATTCTTGCTGTGTTTTGGGGGTTTTGATGTTTTTAACGATTCTTATAAGAATTAGTTTTTAAAATAAAAATAGTTCACATTTTGATAAATTAAATATTTGTCAGCATATTCATCGATGTTCAAAATACACTTTGAAATGGTCATAAAAGGAAAGCTACTGGTTCAAATGATATCAATGTAGGTAATAATTTAAAGAAGGTCATGGAATTTTCAAAATCCTTGTTGTTCAAAATACAGGATGACTTCTTTAAGATGGTCATAAAAGGAAAACTATTGGTTCAATTGATATCAATGTAGGTAATAATTTAAAGAAGGTCATAAAATTTTCATATTCCTTGTTGTTCAAAATAAAGGTTGACCAATTTAAAATGATCATAAAAAGAAAACTACAAGACCAAATAATATCAAAGTAGGTAATAATTTAAAGGAGATCATGGGATTTTCATATTCCTTGTTGTTCAAAATACAGGGTGGTCCCTTTAAAATGGTCATAAAAGGAAAGCTACTGGTTCAAATGATATCAATGTAGGTAATAATTTGAAGGGTGTCATGGAATTTTCATATTCCTCGTTGTTCAAAATACAAGGCGACCTATGTAAAATGGTCATAAAAGGAAAACTACAGGACCAAATGTTATCAATCTTAGTAATTATTTAAAGGAGGTAGTAGGATTTTATTTTCTTTAAAAAAATCAAAAAGTCACCACCAGGAGTGCACTGTCGCTGTATCAATATTGTTAAGAAAATATGACATGAAGTCGCTGGTTTAAAATTTTTAAATCATTTCTGAAACGTGTTACAAAGCTATCTGTATTACTTCAAAATATCTCTTTATAATGATAATCTAAACAATTTGGTAGAACTTAAAGAAGTGATACACCGACATGTGTGTAATATTCCTCTTGGTGAACGTCACAAGACTAATTGGAAAGATTGTGGATGAAAATGAATCGTTCGGAAGCGATTAAACACATTTTAAATCTCCGCCTTCATGTCCTATCCCACTTACAAGTTTGATAATATTTGGTAAAATAATTTTCGACTATTTCGAAGAGGTAATTTAATTATAATTACTCTGTAGTTTAAATATTTTAACAATTCTCAAATTAAATATAACATTCCTAAATGTAAAAAATATATTTACATTTCTACAGCTATATCATTATATAACTAAACAGTTTCTAGATAAAAATGTAATATTAAATAAAGCGTATTTTTAAGAAATAACTATAACATCATGTTCATAATTTTATTTCAGAAAAACTTATAGAAGATAATAGCAATTTTTTAAAATTTCATTTACCATAAATGAAGCAGGTTTACTACAAAAAGATTTCAGTGAACTCCTTAAATATTTTCATAATTTTCTTCCAGTGCAAATTGCTGGAGAAAATAAAAAAAAATTCTAACACAGTTTATTTTAAATCAGGTTTAATTGTTTACCATTTTTTACACATCTGTGAACGATAAAATGCTATTAATATGAATTTAATGAATTTTTCTAAGAGTTAGTGTAAAATTTAAAGCACAAATTCCTCTTTTAAGCTTATTTCATTCTTGCTTTGATCTAGAATATAACTTAAAATATCATATTAAAGAATTTACCGTACTCCAAATATTCCATGAACACTTTTTATGGAATACGAAGGTTCTTTGAACGTTTGCTTTAAGTTGAACCAAATATTTATTGTTATCGATGTAAAGATTGACTTGTGATTGCTGGAGTCTTAACAGTATTATTCAAAATTCCAAATCAGGCTTGTCAAAGTTGGATGGCCTTATATTGTAATATTATTATGTAGTGGGCTAAGAATTGATTGCCGAAAGTATCCAATACAAATTCAATGCTTTTTAAATTTTTCAAGCGTTGCCTGCCGGCATCCTGGCACTGAGGTAGCGAATCTTCCCCGTGATCGGGACGTCCCGGTTAGCGCATGATTGTTCTTCTGTGTGCTATCTGTGAGATGTGAGATTATGCCCTTCTGTAAAAAGAGGCTGTGCAAGCTAATGTGATGAGTGTGTAGCTAAGTCTTGGCCCAAGTTGGTGCTACTTCAAAAACAAGAGACACTCATTCGGCTTAAAATCGCTGACGGTCATCAGCGAGCTTGTTTATGACAAGTGCTATTAGTAACAACATAACAAAAACACAAGAATTGTCCTACAATGCAGGCATTGTGTCTTATGATGTGATTACTGGTCAAATATGACACGTAAGACGGTCTCCCCTTTAAGAACGTCCATACTGAATTAACATAAAGAGGTTTGTCTCATATCAACAACTAAAGCTTCGTAACAGGCTACTGTTCTCACACATATACATGTAAGTTCACATGCATTTATAGTCTTTTTCAAAACTGACCATCGAATGCAAAGATTTCTGATCCAGAAACAAGTAACTGCAACTAAAAAAATAGTAAGCATTTTTTACAGCATATTATTTGAAGTATATGTAATATTTCGATTAGATATATCTCACTGCTTTGAAGATGGGCACGTCATGGTAAATTGATAAAGAAGTGAAATATCTATCCCAGCATTTCAATGAAAAACTGTGTTACACAAACTTTTTCTACCTATTTTTTTTATCTATAAAATACTTATATCTCTATAATTCAATGCCAAGGAAAGCCTATTTCAAATGACAGCTTATTTTCTATAAGCACAGGTTAGAAAAAGATGGTTCTAAATCAAAAGAAAAATATTCTATCTGAAGAAAGTGCTTTAAAAATATTTTACAAATCCAGATTTATGACGCTCTAATTCAGTCGTGAAAAACGATACAAAGAAAAAAAAAGATAAAACACAGAAGAGATTTTTTCCATTTTTTTCATATAACTTTCAAGTTTTTTCCCTATTTGTTCCACATTGTTCCCACCTCTTTCGACATTTATTTTCCTTAGGATAAGATCCTTCTTCCTGCTATGGCGTTCCATCATTCTTTCGGATTGACGATCTGGTTACAGTTAATATTTGTGAGTATTTATTCTTATCCGGTTATGACAAATGAATAATGGATATCCCTTTTTATTTGGTGAAAATATCTCTGTTATTTTTTGTATGGCCTTGATTTCAGTGTTTGCTTATATTGGATAATTTATTGTTAAATTATCAACTGCAAGATTTCACACTGACATTAGATATTTGTTATAAACTATAAACGTAATCAAATACTAAAAACAATGATTTATTTCTTATATATCTTTTTAATATATCGTTTCTTATATATCGTTTTAAATGTTTATCCATTTCATAAATATAAATTACTTGTACATTAATTTTAAATTCCTAAAATTTAAAGTCATAATACCTATTAATTTTATTTTTAAAAGCTTTAGAAGTACTTTTATAAAAGATAAATGAAAAAAGGAAAAAATCAATACATGCCCAAATACTTCCTTTATCATTCTTTAAGCCGGCTTTCGCACAGAGGTAGCGCGTCTTCCTCGTATTCTGGGAGTCCTGGTTCGGGCGTGGTTGTTCTTCTGTGTGTTATCTGTGAGATGTGTTAATGGGACCCCTGTAAAAAAAAGTTTGTGCAAGCAAATGTGGTATGTGTGTAGCTAAGTCGTACTCTTATCCTAGTTGGCGTTACTTCAAAAAAAGAAGAGACACTCCTTTCGGCTTAAATCTGCTGCTGTATCAGAGGGGGGCTTGTCCAATATGGCAAGTGCCATAAGTAACAACAACAACATCATTCTCTAAGAACAATAGCTGGAAACATGTAGTATAAGTTGGACAATGGGAATTCATAAGTGAAAATAAATTCCAGAAAGTAATACAAATCTTTGCCATTCATTAATTTTTCTTCTTTACCAATATAGTTTACCTCCCCACTCCTGCGAGGGAGTACCTCGAAAGGAAAATGAGATTCTTCCGGCTTGGTAGTTGGATCTCGCTACCTCGGATGGTTACACTTATAGGGATGGTAGGCTAATTAATTCGATAACGGAACGTACTTTTTACTGAGAGGGTTGTACCGTGACTGGGGATGACCATTAGAACTCAACCACAGTTCCCTTCAGTATTGCTGTTGCAGAGGTCTAATCATTCAACTTTAGTGGTTTACATCCATGGGCCTACGGGTTAGCCGGATAGTTTGATTTGACTTACCAGTTATCAGTTCCATCTGCTCTAATCAGTTTCATCTTTCTTTTAACATGGTACAGTTTTTCAGTTTTCAACAAATATCCAATTTTATAGCAGAGAACAAGAAATGTTTGCTTATGTGTTCCCTTGTTAAAAATTTAAGCCTTAATAATTCATGTACCATATTCAGAATATCCTCATAACTGATTTTAATATCGTCCAAAAAGCGAATTGTCTCATTTTTAATTTGAAATGACGTGTCATGTTTTTCTTTTCAATTTTTTTGAGTAAACATGGATATTAACGATATAAACATAATGTATTATACAAGATTCAATCGCTTATTTGGGTACAAAAAATAATATTTTTTGTTCATTGATTTGAGAATATTTTTTCCTAATTTCCTGTTTATAAAAAATAAAATTTCAATAATCTAATAGACTACAGAATCATTTTACGAGAGAAACTCCAGTGAGTGTTATGTATTTAGGGAACGTCTACCAAATATGTAATTTTATCGTAATACACAGCCGTCTATTACTTTAAGCTTATTATCAAATTGCGTTTTTTTTTTTTGATAGTTTAGGAAAAAATATCTGTCTTTTAACTTTGATTTTTAAAATGGAAATGAGGCCCAATTTCAACATGAAAAGATTTCACTTTGAAAAATTTAAAGTATAAGGCGCAGACTATGAAAATTCTAATAATAATTCGCGAAACATATTCTCAACTGCCATTTGGGATCAAATGAATTAGGACATGAAGATTTTTTTATCCCATTCTAGCACATAGTTGATATTTATATTATTTTATAAAAACTTAGATCTAAATCAGCTCAGATTTTTCAGAAAGTGGTAATATTTTGCAGAAATCATTTCTCTAAAACTGAATTATTAGATAAAATGCCTTTTTAGATTAAATAAAAGCGAAATACAGTATCGCTTATTTTGCTTTTATATATTTAAACGCTCAGTAAAATTATTTTCGCGAAAAACAAGAAATTGTTTGTAAGCCATAAAAAGTTAAAAGAAATGGTAATAAAATTTCAGTTAGTTACAACTCTAATAATTCTGACGTTAAAGACTGTTTTATAAAAGAAAGAATTTGACAAGGTTTATTATGAAAATAATTTTAAAAGTTTAATAAATATTTTTGCTTAAGAGTTACAATATTTTATCAAAGAATAAAAAAATTATAGCTCAAAATTAAAAATAGGTAGTTTAATGCTGAATTTTTTTCGTATGAATTATCCTCGTTTTGAAATTTTAGGGAATTAACTGATAGTATCTCTAAAGATTTTGGTAATTGTAAATTAATGAGTTTGGTTAATCTATTGTGTCTTTAAATAATAATGTAAAGATTGAAAAGTTAATTCGTCTTTTAAACGTATTTTATTTGTGCTAAATATTACTTAAAATTGTTATCTATATAGTCTTATTGTTGCTCGAGGTACACGAAAAAGTAAAAGATGAGATTCGAACCGTTATCTTTCTTAACATCAATTTAATATTATTTTAGATTGCTTTAATATTTCCATGATATGATAATATTATGGAAATATGATCGATGACTTTAATATCTCCATGTTTCAAATGAAACTTCGTTCTATCTGATAATTTAAAAGTTGAAAAATTATGTGTAGAATACGATTATTAAATAATATGTAATATAATCTAACTAATATCTGAATTAAGCTAAGAAATTTTATTCAAAATCATATCGGCTGATTAAGTTGATATTTTTCAATTTCATAACTTGTTACATTGTTTTATTCTAATGATTAACTGAAACATTTTAAATATCGTCAAAATAACTAAAAAGGAAATGTTTTATATTAAAATCTTTCTTTCTTATGCAAAAAATATCATTTCAATGTTTTCGATTTATGCAGCCTTTAAAATTGTTTCAGTCAAATGCATAGTCCAATCGAACAATATACTGAGAATTTTCGTTAAATAATTTTGGATGCTGAATTGCGGAAAAAGATTTAGAAAGAAATTTTAATTATACTTTAAAATTCATCTTGAATAATGTCTTTAAAAAATTTGCAATAACATATCAATTTTTTTATTCTTACTGATAATTTGCTGATTTTATTGAAATTAATTAAAATAAATAAATTTTATCCTGTATGTATTAATAATAAAAACTTAAGTGGTAATATCTTAATTGAATTTTTGTATGTAACCAAAAATATCTTTTAATCATAGTGATTGCTACGAAATTCTTAAAACATGGCTTCTAGATTGAGAAAAAAAATATTAATGATAAAGATATTGGTTATTTTCTTTTTATTATTATTTATTTTTATGCGGTTAGAGAAGGAAAAAAAACTACTCAGACACAGAGTTTCATTTAAAGGTTTTCAGCTTAAGTATTTTTGAAAAGTTTTGAGTTTTTTTAACAAAACAAAAAAAGAGGGTCTTCGATTTCTCATAATTTTTCAATTAGCTTTAATTTCAAATTTTTTGTGATGAATCTGTTTGAAGTTGTGAGTACAATGAGAACTTTTTTTTACTTTATTTAATCCATAAGGGACTTGAATTGTTTTTATTTACTTAACAAAATTAAATGTGTTGAAATTACATTTTTTTTTCTTCAGAATCAATCATGTTATAATTAATTCTTTATTCAAACTCAAATATAAACAGGCATCAGAGCTTATGATATAATCAGGCAGAATACAATATGAATTCAGAAACAGCTGCAGTTAAAACCAATCAGAGGAAAATTTCAACTTCCGTAAAACCTAAACAGTCGTAAATGTCAATAATAATTTTATTCATCACTTTTCACATTCAGGTTGGAATCTACATCCAAAAGAGGAATTTTGAGAAAATATAGATTTTTTTTAATAAAATCTTAATCAGTTCCTTCCAAATTCCTTTACAAATCCCTTTATAAAATCTTATGGATTTTTTTTCGTCCATTCTTTGTGAAATTCCATTCATTTTTATATTTAGATCTCTTACGCTTTAAAGTCATTTTGTATCTTTAAGTGCTATTTATTAAATTACATAATGTTATAATAAACACCTCATATATTAAAAATTAATTAATATTTTTTCTTTCGCTTTTGCTTAACATTTTCCCAATATTTTTTGCAATTCTTGAATAACAGAATAAGCAATATGCTTGTTTAACCCCAGAAAGGTAACCTTTAAAAAACTAACAAGAATGATAACCATTCGTCTCCTAGACGAAGTGTATTTAAAATCAATTTTTAAAGATAATTTAAATAAAAGCATACTACCTACAGATGATTTCATAACTTTAGATTAGAAAGTAGGATAAAAATATTATTTATTTATTTTCGAAGCAATCTTTACACATATACGCGTGATATTCTCCGCACATTGCTCTTGAACATAACAAATAAAAATTGCTCGTCATTCTGCGCAAATTATATGGGCAAAATGCAAAATTTTTTGTTCTTTTTTTAAATTTCGGGTTGTTCTGGTTGTTGAATGTTTAAATTTAATTTTAGAAGTTCACTTATAATAGTCCTTGTTGATCGGTGCAAGATTGATATGCTGAGACGCTTCTGCATCCATGGAGCAAGAAGAACTTCAATAAAATCTTCATCTTCCTATTCCTTATCAGAAGTAAAATTATCTTTCTCATTTAATTCTTTCAACAATTCACAGATAGCTTCTGGTCCACCCCACAAATTTTCTCCTTGAAAACACTTCGACATCTCCGAACATACACAGAAATACCTTCTCAATACTAACGGGACAGATAACCATTCGTCTCTGAGACGACTATTGTTCTGGATATACTAGAGGCAGAAGTATTTTGGGGAAAAGGAATGTCCTCATCAGTAGTTTCCAAGGTCAGATTAAGGTACTGAGTTGGACGATGCATTTACCTTTATGGGAGAAGAATAGTCAAAGTTATTTCGTAAGCGTTCGTCCAAGAGACGAACGGTTAGCATTCTAGGGTTAAAAAGATTTTATAGATGTTTTGAAGTTTTATTAAAAAACACATAAATATCATATTATTTATTATTAATAATATGATGCCCTAATATTTAGAACGCTGAATAGAAATAAAAAGTATTGCTTAGTTCAGGAATTGGATTCTTAATTGTATCTGTAAAATTTTTAACATATTATATTGATATATTTCTAAACTAAAAAGTTTTTTGCTTGTTTCTAATCAAATTATTTTAATGATGTCGATATTTAACCAATATGTTTTTTTTTTCACATAAATATTTTTGTACTTTTCGGTTAGCCAGGCCGCAAAAGAAATTTGGCGGAATTCTACAATATTTGGCGATTTTTCACTGCCGCTCGGCTAACGAAAACATACCTTTTTTCCAAATATTTTATTTAAAAAATTGAAATAAAAACAATGTTTTGTGACATTTTTTTTTCAATCTTCAGCTCGAATATAGTCACCTGCCTAAATTCGGTATATTAGAGATTGTGGGAATTTTTTTAAAACTTGATTTATTGTATGGCATCTATTCAGAAACGTCTTAAAGATGTCTTCCAATATCTAATTAGGGTAGTGGTAAACTGGTGGTGAGGTCTCGGCACGTTTACCGTAGGGTTTCAGGTTCGTGACCCGATTTTACCGAAAAACCGTCGTGTAAGGGAGTCTGTTGTACATTAAATCCATCAGAACCCAACGTCCTCCCGCTGGTGTGGTGTGGTTAAGGGGGATTCTAGCTCAGAGGTCGTCCTCGTCATCAAATAGTAATTCAAAATTATGAGGACCATCCCAAAATTGACATTGTCTTCCTTTACAATGGGACGATAATATAAATAAAATAAACTAATATCTAATAAGGAGTTATTCTTGAAGAATGCTAATAAGGGATCCGTTATGTGATCGAAGACTAGAGCAGAAACTATGCAAATAATGTTGCTGTTACTTATGGCACTTTTCAAGCCCACTGATAGGATCTGTCAGAGATTTAAGCCGAGTGAGCGTCTCTTGTTTTTTCAGTAGCGCCAACTAGGGCCAATACGACTTTGCCACTTCATTCATCACATCTGCTTGCACGGGCCTTTTTACAGGAGCCTCAGTCACATATCTCACAGATAGTACACAGGAGAACAACCATGCCCGCACCGGGACTCAAACCCGGGACTGCCAGAACAATAGGAAGACGCGCTTCTTCTGTTCCGGAAAGCCGGCATGCAAATAGTTCTGTTTGTTTTTAGTCAAAAGCCGTTAACATCATCTTTAAATTTTAAGCAAAGATAAACTTAACTAAACAAAACAAAAACACATTAGATTTATATTTACACTAGGAATCTTCACTAAATTCACGGTGCAGAAAATTAGAATTTTCTGCTAAAAATTAGCATACAAGCATTTCTAAATTACTAGAAATTACCATAGTCTCCCATGAAAAAAAATATTTTTTTTATACAAACAATTAGAATTTAGGCTTTTTGAGTCATTAAATGTGGTGATAAGAAAAATACAAAGAATAGCGTTTTAGACAAACCCCCAGCATCTTTAGTAATTTATTGAAATGTTCTTGATATACTAGCGTTTTCAATAAAATTCGACAAATTTCAATTTTCTGTAACCATGCCATCAAGTTACGAAAGTTTCAATATCAATATTTTAATTTATACCCATTTTTCTTCACTTCAACACTCACATTAAGGAGTATCAACAATCTACCAATTTTGTGGCAATCATTTTCCAGATTAAAATAATAATTTAATAAATCTAATACTTTAAAACTCAGACGATTTGGATTGCAAAAGAATGAATTTTTTAAGCTCCAAATTATTTTATTAAATTTATGAAAAGGGAAAAAATTTAATTATTTGCAATTTTCAGGAGCACTGATTCAAATTATATCAAATAAAATTTTAGTATTTAAAGTATTTTCTTAACCGGAATTATATACCTATTATCCACAGTTTAGGAATAATTTATAAAACAATTGCTATAATAATCATTTTATATAAGATAATTAATTCTACATCAATTTGATATGTTTATAGAAAGTTAAATCATATGAAAATAATAGTTATTGGAATCAGAATTGCTTTCTTTATTTCATGTATAGGTATGAGAAGAGTCCATGGTAAACGGATTAATACCTTAAAATATGCAAACAATGGAAACGCAGCAGAGATTTAAACATATTTATCGTTGCTCACTTTAATATAAACATTTAACTTATGTAGCAAGGAAAATAATGGAAACTTAAATCCATGAACAAATATCTACCTATATGATGTAATGGACTTTTATAAACTTAGCGTAAACACATGTCGAATGATCACAAATACGAGATTTATAATTGCAATCATATATCAAACTCTGTTAAATTCAAATATGGAAACTTTATGTTTGCTGAAGCAATATTTATCTGCAATGCTTGCATCAGAATAGGAATAGTAAGAATAAAATAATAATATCTTAATTAAAGAGATTTGATGTGTGAAAAATAGATTCCGAGAATTTCAATATTTCATTATATATTATTTAAATTCTAAAATAAAACCAGTCTGAGTGGTTTTCCTAAAACTTTCTCGCATACTCTCTAATAAATTTGTCGCACTAGAAAGTGCCTTGCAAGATATTGGCATATAGTAGTTATAAAATATCAACCTTTGCTTGAATTTCGAATTTTCAATAAATCTATTGTGCCAACTTTGGGCAAGTTCTTTGGCGATTAATCCCAGATAAGTCTTTAATATTAATAAGGGAATTTGAGCTTTAGATGCGATTTTCTAAAATGATAGAAACGAAAACTTGCCACAAAACTGCATTTAATAAAAAAAATCTCGTACTAATTTTATATATTCAAGTCATTTCGTTATTGAATTATCTTATTTATATGTTATGAAAGTAAAGACCGATAGACAGTCAATCTGTAGTTAGATTTGACTGAAAATTCAGCAGATGTCTACATTAAAGATATTAAATCTGTGCACTGTATTTAGCTTTTTTGTATTTATTGTGCTTATTTATCTTCCAACGAGACAGACAAGACGAACTTCTGAACAAATGTTGCTCACAATTTGATTAAAATGGGCAAATTTCTTGTAAAAAGAGTACCAAATTTCAGCCGTCTGGCTCAGAGCATTTTTGAATTAACTTTTCCACAGACAGGTAGAAGCACATTTGCTAAAAATGTGTTGTTGTTTTTTAATTTAGAAAAAAGCGAACAAGAATGGGCAGTTTCGTTGAAATCTTGAATTCAAATTTTGTGATGTTTACTATATTTTATCTATATTATGCATACGAGAAAGTAAAGATTGCCTTTTTAAACGAGTTATAATATTTTTAAAGATACTTAAATTAAACAAAAGTCAAAATTAAGTAAAACAAAGTCTCCTGAAAGCGTCTATATGTTGGAACCACAAAACCTCGCGAAAAAGTAAACGGATATTAGAGATATTTATACCATTTTGTAGAGCATCTACTGGGGAAGGTTTTAGCAAATTAAAATCATATCAAAATAAAAAGAGGAGTTTTATAATTGCGATTTTATTTTTTCACGCACGTGCGAAAACCGACAACTGCGCATGTGCAAATAGCATGAACTGTGGTATGCAAATCAATACATTTCTTTGTTTACGTCTGATTTTAAACAGCGATTCAAATCTCCTTATGCCGGAAAGAAAGAAATCCAACTTCGAAATGATCGCCTATGTTTTGTGTACGGACGTACCATATTTTTACCTTTGTAACAGTCTAAATATTTCTGAATGTGTGCAGTAAAAAAAAAATTTGTAGCTATCTTTGATAATATCTAAACATATTTTTATGTTCGTTTGATGCTGCGTAGCATGCTTATGTCATATCGGGTGGAGGGTAGTGTAAAGACTTGACCTTGGTCGGTCAAATAAAATGGTAGCGTGTTATACACAAAGGGTTTATTTACAGCGTTACACAAAAAAACACGTCATCTAGGTTAGATACAGGAAATATTTACAACGGGATTGTCCTTTCGGCAATTATGCCGGTGACTCCCAAGCTGTCCGCGTATTCGGCTACTGCCTGTAGCTCCAGAGATCTACGGATTACTTCCGATAGATCTTTCCAACCAACTCGAGATCGCGTGGTATCGCTTCCACTTCAGCACTCCTCACCGCTCGTCTCGTCCACCGGATCAGCTCGTTTCCTCTCCTCTTCTCCTCTCCTTCTCTCTCGATCGGCTTCTCGAATCCCTTTTTAACGGTTACGAAGCTCCACCTCTCAGGCTGATATTGGCGCGCTGGAGATGCCGGTTGTCCAATCATTCTACTCCCACTGGCGCGTCACCATGTCGTGGGAAGATTTCTGAGACATCCACCCCTTATCAGCACCGTCACCCGCTGTTCACACCTGTGTTCTTCCTTCAATGGGTTCAAGGAAACACTAATTTCTTCAACGGGTCGTAAACAGCATCTGCTGTTCGTTATCGGAACCCTTCCCAGCTGGGTGGTCCATAGATGGAATAGTCCCGTCTGGTATTTCGGCACGGTTTACTGCTTTAATGAGCCGAAAACATGTGTGATCCCTTATCTGTCTTTCTCAAATTCTAAGAACGGGTGAAACACAATGGGATGAATAGCCTCACCGCTGGATAGGAGTATCATTGTTCGATCATGTGTCTCTTCCAGCAGGAGACAAAGTGGCGACTTCCTTACAGTAGGCTTAAGTTTGAAGCTAATGTTTATTCTTGGATGCTATGCCACGGGCAACACTGTACGAGTGTTAAATAATTCTTCTAGTGTTAAATATTTCCATTAATTTTGAAATATTGAATTTGAATGTAAATTACTGAATGTGAATTTCAAATTACTTGGGTGACAATGTTCGAAGAAAATAACTTAATGTTAATACTGACAAGCTCTTACAATTCATAGATGAAATTAACCAATTGAAGGCATTTATTATTTTGATTGA
Organism: Argiope argentata; assembly: GCA_026289955.1. Classification (NCBI taxonomy): domain Eukaryota; kingdom Metazoa; phylum Arthropoda; class Arachnida; order Araneae; family Araneidae; genus Argiope; species Argiope argentata. Next base: position 1,944,027 of record JAOUZG010008087.1, on the reverse strand, counting down.
AAAAAAAAGGTATTAATGAAAACTCGTGTTAAATCTATTTTGAAAATATGACGTGAAAACGAAAACTTCCCTAAATAATATCACTGGAGAGCGTTTTTTTTAATTTTAGGATAATATAAAAATAATAGTGTGCCGTGATAAATTCTGGAATTATTACCGAAATTTTTTAATGTTATATTCCATCCTCTTTATCACCTTTAGAGACTGGTTACAACTTTTTAGTAGCAAAAATCATTCTTCTAGTTATTAAAGAACAGGTCAGCGAAATTTCTTTAGAGTTCGTTTAAGATGTGTGGAATATTTTCAGCTTAAAGAAACTAAATAAACAAATAGACTGACACTCAGTTTGATATTGATTCAATAATCAATTATTAAAGAACAACAGTTCAACATTCCATTGAAAATTCAATAATTCACGGGTTAATGTAAGTAGAGAATTAGAAACTGACACACGTGCCTAAAATGGCATAGAGTTTTATTGAAACATAAAAAATGCAGAAACTAGGGGGAAATGATGATAAGTTGTTTAACGTATTATAGATCTACGAAGCCCATTTCACACTCTGAGGCTCTATTTCCACAACTGCAGAATTTGATCTACCAAAAATCCTAGAACTGTCGTTGAAATTCCATAGCTTGACGAAAGAGTCACAGTATGGTAAGGAAATGAAATGGCGAAGTAAGAAAATGTTTACTTCCGTTTTCCCAATTGTTAGCGAGACGAGTGTGAGATACGCTAATTTGATACAGAATCGCTTCATCCCTAGCTTCGTTGAAAAACACTTGTTGTACGACTTTATGCAAAGTGTCGCCCCATCTCATATTACTGCACGTATGAAAGATCTCTTGCACACAATCTCGCTTGGTGAGGATCGTGGCTTGAGCCTCCATATCCTCTTCGCCATACCTGGCCTTCCAAGTCTCTAGATATGAATCTTTGTGATTATTGATTTGAGGGCACCTAAAGTCGCAAATCTACAACGATCGTCTGACCACATTAGAATGCTAAAAGGCAACAAACAACGTAGTTCCTCCACAACAGGCATTGTTAGCATTTATTATAAAAATCATAGTTTACAAAAATCGGTTGTCATGTTAATTATTGCTTTTGCTATCATATTGTTACAAAACTGTAATTTTATTCCCAAGGACGAACAGTGTCATTGTAAGAAAGACCGTTTTAAGATCAGCCCTGTTGCATGCTGAATGGGTATCTCATCAATAACCTCATAGCTTGGTGAAAAACTCGGCGATCATTCGGCGACTTGGCGACGAAATTGGTGACTTTGTTGACAAAAGGGATATTGCTGGAAACTCTGAGAATTTTAACGATCCGTCTAATAGAAACCGAGATGCGTTGTGATTGGCCCAGAAGGCTCTAGGCCCACCTCCCGGAAGCTATAAAAGGTCAGAGGCCTCAAGCTGTGGGATGAATTGAACCGGAAATGGAGTTGGCGTAGAACAAGGAACAAGTCTTTGAGAGGATAGCGAAGCAACGGTGGAGTATCAGTGTTGTGTGGAGATCAAGCGAGTGCTGTGCGCCAATTTCTGCCATTTACTGTGCAGTAGTGCCGTGTCTTATGTGGAGTATCCAGTCGTGTGATGGGGTATCGGCGACTACAACGAGGAGACAGTGTGAATTTCAACCGTTTGGAGAGCCCTAGGAGTGAAGCTTCGAGGATCTCTCACCTTCTGGATTCTGTCTAACTACTCTGTATGCTGTGGCTCATTTCTACTTGTGGGCTACTGTCTGTTGTAATATGCTGCTGTGTGTTCGTCTCAGCTGTAAATATTTGTAGTCTATCCATTCGTTGGCTTATAGTGATTATGTTATTTGTGTCAATAAACGACGTTGTTGTTTTCTACTGAGGACCGGTGATCCGTGAAAATATAAAGCCATTCTATTGGTCGATTTCTTCACTTTTTGGTTTCAATGTAGCCCTTTGTCATCTCAAACATATCTGTCAATTGTTATCTTTCTACATATATTATTCCATAAATTGCTGAATTTTCAAAATTTGGGCTCTTGAATTACCTGATATGTAGATGAGGATATGAAGGTAATCCTCGGAGTTTGTTCAAAAGGGCTAGATAAGCTATGAAAAGAATAGATTAATCATGTTCACCTCTCTAAAATTCTTCAATATTTTGAAATTTGTTCTGGCTATCATCAGACGTACATTAAATGCAACATTCATTAAGATTAACTTTGTATAATTCCTTACATTTTCATATATTTGTATATACTTTTACTTGCGGCATAGTACGCATGGAAAAGTACACAACTAATCTAAAAACAATGTACTAAAAACAGTATATACCTGAAATAAAGCAAAATAGTAAATCAAGTCCATAATCTTTAAAATCAAGTCAAGTCTATTTTATTTATCTCCCGAAATTGAGGTAACTACAACAGAATTATGCACAGATTTTTAAATTTTTAATTAAAATAAAAATACTGTTGTCAGCAATTAAATCATACTGCACATGCGTGAATTTTTAAGCCAATTGGGGTAATGCAATGTAGATTAGAAATGTTTAATTTCATTTATTATTTTATTTAAATTCAAAAACTCTTCAAAATGAATCCGAAAAATTCATTAATTAACAGTGTTTAATTTTAAATGCATCAGACAAAGAAAATAAACAAAATCTTTTGAAATAATCGATCGAAAACATGTTAAGCCTAACCTCATTAGCGTGGATAAATAACAAACTGAAGTCTTACTTATATGGTGATGGGGAAACGAAGTTTTTTGTCGGGAAAGTTAGTTAATACGTAATAAAAAAATTAATTACTCAATTAACCGGAATAAATAGCAGCCTATGCTCTGTTCTAGACTATAATCTGTCTCTGTGAAAAATTTCATGCAATTTCGTTTTGCTGTTCTGGCGTGATTGTCTAACATCATCCATCCCTCTAAACTTTCACGTTTACAATAGTATTCTTGGATAGATTTCTTGGTATTTTTGAAAGCAAATGATGAGGTTTGGACAAGAAAATATCTTAAATCTAGCAAGTAAAGATAAGAAAGTATTGCCGAGTATTAATTGTTTCTTATCTGATCCAGAAGAGATGTCTTTCTTGGCTCCAAGTCAATCAGAATACGGCTGCTGAAAATTAAGGATAGCCTGATCACTTCTATCTAATCAGTCTGTTTGTCTTGAGTTTATTCAATTCGAAACACCAAAAGGAACACCTAAGGAATGCTGTTTGTCAATACGAAAGAATGAGCAGCGGAATCCATCTGATTAGTGCCAGTGATTCGGTTGCAACCAAATTAATTCTCTCGAAAGATTCTTTCCTTTTCGGATTAGCCAATAGTAATGGAGCCAAGGGCAGAAGATAACTTCTAATGATTTTCTACTTCCGCTTGTTATGATAATAAATGCTCGATGAGATACTGTAATGCAACTAATTTCAGAGAATCTCTTTTATCCATACTTGCAGATAAGGTTGTTAATTAGAATTTTTCAATTCATTAGCCTTGGATTATCAAGTGCAGTGGTTATTTTATTTGAATAAAAACCAATTAGGTTTAGAAAAATTTTCTATTGAATATCTCAGAATGTCACACCTTATTGAATGCAATCCTAATAATGCTTTTATCCTAATAAATGTAACGTAAACTAATTCTCCGTATTCTAAAAGTATACATAATTTTTTAAAAAAATTATGAAAAGCAGATTTTAAAAACAGGCAAGGATTTTTTTCACCTCAAATATGTTTAAAGGTCTATTTCTTGTCTAATTGTAATTTTTTAAAAAAATTTCTTATTATTAATGTTTGAACAAATTTCTTCATAAAATCATTAGACTTTGGATTTAAGTATATTTTTGATATTACATTGATTTTTATAAAGGCATTTATGTTTATTTTAATGCAATTTTACATCTTCAGATGCTATTTTCTGTCATTCTTATCTTTCTTATAAAAATCTGTGTAAATCAAATTCTAAGGCCCATTTTTTGTTCGAATTTTATATAATAGTTTCACAATACGTTCAGCAGCTCCTGAACTAGAAAATAAATAATCTATTTGTTTAGAAATATTTTATAGTTATTTCAAGGTTTCAAAGTATGAAAAAATTTAAATTTTCATTTTATTTATCAAACACCAATAATTAAACAAATAGAAATACAGCTAATTTTTAGTTCAGGAACTAATATATTTCTTAAGATATTTTCAAAATTATAAACAAATTTTTTGATAAACCTCTCAACTGGAAAATAATTGCTTTAGACCACTTTTTAACCCCCAAAAAAGTCTTGTTATGCAGATTTTTAAAATTCCTGCAGTTTAACTGGTATATTTTGGATTCATTCAAGTTTTTAAATCTTTTTTATACGAAAATTTTAAAATATAAATATTTCCAAATACGTCTTTAATTACTCTCTAACGTATCCTTATACCCATATATCTTAGATAAAATCTAGAAGAATCTTTATTTTCTTTTTTGTCAAAAAAAGGAAAAGAATGAGATCTGAATTTAATGTTGTCAACGTTCAATAACACATCACAATATGAAACAATACGAATTATATTCTTTTTGAGTTAAAATCTACTGAGCTTGAATAGCGTTAATTTTTAGTGAAAAAATTCAAATTCATGACACAAATGCAAATACAAACATGAAAATTAACTTTCAAGATCTATAGTTTGTGAATATCATAAAAAATTATGACGATGTTTTGATTTTTCCAGTATCTGATCGAACATGATTAAAGCCTTTTTCTATACAATGTGTTGTGTACTATTATTGATACGTAAATTGAAATGCTCTAAAACTGCTTTATAACATTCCGATACCTTTACAAATCTGTACTTCTCTGAGCAATTAAGCGTAAAAAAATTTTCCTATATTCTTAATGGATGCAGTATGATTGGAAAATAAACAGGCCATCGGCTCTGACAATCACTTTTGTGAACATATGGTAACTTGAAGAGAAATATTTCGAGCCGAAAATTAAAGTTGTAGAAAACGCAAGAATTAGGGCGATATTTCTTTTAGAAAACAAGATCAGAAATCCTGCTAAAACATTCTGATTAGTGGTATGAAATTAGGAAAAGTGGAGGCATTACTAGTGGAAATGTTTCTATCTTTGAAATGTTGTTTTTAGAGTGTTATTTTGCTATAGCAAAATAATACTGTTGCTGCATTGGGCAAGTAGTTGCCCCAATGCAACAACAGCGAAAGCATACCTCTATATTGTATTTTTTTTCTTATTGCGCATGCGTTGGTTTTTTTTTCATCGTGAAAAAAAGTTCACTTATAAATTAGTTCCAATATTTTTTGCTCTCTCTGATGCAAGGTTGTATGTGCGCGTGCGTGTGTGTGTCGTTACTTCTTTCAATGAACACGTAATTTCAGAACAATGCTTTTACACGAAAAGAATATCTTTGTTGGTTTTCTTTTACTGATTAAATAAAATGTGTAAAGATGCTTTTACACACACCCGGTATTCTTAAATGTCAATTGTTCATTCTACAAAACTACAGTATGAGGATTTGTTGCCAAGAAATGAATCACAGTATTGATTATCTTAAACGTATATCAGCAAATTTCTATTTGAAAATTATATTACCATTCACAACCTAATTTACAATTATAAAGTTAACAAAAGTTAAAAGAATAATTCTTAAATTATTGAACTTGAACAATAGACTGCTGCTAGGAACAACGAAATTGTTAGATTCTTTTATCATGCGATTTTATTTAGAGAAATTTTTCAGAGAAAATTAGCCATGATTTAAGAGAAAAAATTGGTGCCAAGATTTAGGAGATATATTTAATTGAACTATATTTAAAATATTTTTTCTGTACTCATGGCCTAGAAATAGCAAAATTAAATGCTTATTAACAATCAACTAACAATAACATAATTTATTATTTATAATAGAATGATTTGCAATAATTTAAAACCAACTGATGCTTGCTTTTAACAATTTGTTAATAAATTTCTGAGGATATTTTGTTGAATTGTTCTTGACAATTTTTGTGCAATTTATTTTTCTCCAGTTTCCACGATTCTATTATGATATATAATGTTAAATTACTGATATAAACTTATTTCCCTAAAATATAAATTTTGATCCTATTACTATTAATTTGCACATCCTACGAAGGTCTTTAAAAGTCCCATTATCTGTAAAATAAGAAAATATATTCCATCTTATTAGCCAGCTTTTTTTTAGATAATTTCTTTCAAAAAACTCTAAGCCTTAATACCTCAATGTGTCAAAAGTTTTAAAGTTTCTTATTTAATTTTATTCCCTTCATAAAAAATGATGAATCAATTTTTCTCACTTATCTTTCGGCTGGGATCCCTTTGGATTAAAATTTCAGATAATGGTGCTTTATAATAGCTCCTTTAACACTTCCATAAAAAATATTCTAGAAATTTAAGTTAAAAATTTATTGATGTAAAAAGTTATCGCCTGCTTTCAAATAGAAATCATTAAAATTGTGATCTGGTTTTCCGTTCATGCTATTTCTTTATAAATAGACAACATATTAAGAGGAATAATTTGAAATGTAAAAAGTAGCGATTAAAGTTTCTAATTGTTTAGTTTTAGATCGTTAGTGTTCTTTTGAAATCATTGTTTTTTTGGAAAAATCGAGTTTATATCTTTCTGGTTATATAAAAAAATGTGATCTGGTTTCCCGTTCATGCTATTTTTGTATAAATAGAACACATATTAAGAGCAGTAATTTGAAATGTAAAATGTAGTGATTAAAGTTTCTAATTGTTTAGTTTTAGATCATTAATGTTCTTCTGAAACCAATGTTGTTGTTTTTTGAAAAAATCGAGTTTATAACATTCTGGTTATAAATTTGCAAGTCATTTTAGCTGATTTTTTCCAAGGTTTTTCAAAGTTTAAAGAAGATTTTTTTAAAAATCGAACGATTTTTAAACGAATTCTTTATAGATATCTTAGAGTATATCTAGCTTGAAAAATCTCATTGTATCAAAAACAACAGTGCATCTATAATATTTAACCAAGTACCAATCAATTTATCATACCAATATTTATTCATAATAATTCTTAAAAAATGATTCTTTTGGGGCTTACATCAATTAAAAGGAATATATGGAAGAAATATGTAACTAGGAATCCATGATTCATAAATGCAATGGACTATAATGATGCTTTGCGGAAAAAATTGTGAATCAAAAGATATGTTGTGACGGTAATAATTTCATTTGAGTTAGCACATGCAGTCAAGTTGTTGCGTAAAGAAATTTTTACAAAGGAGGAGAAATATGGTGTCTCCACTGATCTAAACTATATATGTATACTTGCAGTAGATGTTTGATTTCCAATTTCTTTCTTTCTATTGGAATAAAACCAGAAAATTTTACATAAATGTACGCAACAATTCATTAATGCACATCTATTAAAAGAAATTATTCCGATTAAGTATTCTTCCTCATAATACAATTTACAACTTCTTTCTTCCTGTTCAAATTTTTCAAATCCATGCTGAAACCAGAAAAGTCATTGATTAGTCAAACGATAATTTAGCATATTGTTGATACAAATGATTTTAGAGTAATTAAAGTTAAAGCCAAGCTCTGTGGGTGGGAGTTAGTTTGTCTTCAAGGGCGATATTCAGGAAAACTGATCCAATTCTTGTATTCCAATTAGAAAGAAAGATCGGGAATTGCATTTGTCACTCCTCTAGTCTGGTCCCAAATAATATGGTCAAGAGACCAGGAGAAATTATGCATGGGATATCGTGTTCTTGGTAAAGGACTCGAAGCTGTTATATCCCATTAAAGCGCAAATTTCGTTTCAATTTTTTAAAAGACTCTTCCGTCGTGTGTCTTACATTGATTTTTGCTGTTATTTCAAGCAATGTTGCTTGTCTGTCAATTCTACGCTGGCTAGCTGTCATGAAGTACGCGCTTTCAGGCACTTAGTTGTCCATGCTAAAGGCTTATTTTTTTAAGTTAGGTATTCTCCAGACACTCTAATACTGTGGATTTCGGAATGTTGAATTTCCTCTGGATCTCCGAAATCGGATGCACCAGTCGTCAATCCCCACCTATCATTCGTTCGAAATTTGCTGATTCCTAACATGCTGTTGTAATTATATCAGAAACCTCTTCACATGAATCACTGGAATACAAATGAAATCCCAGCAATGCACTTCCCATTTATATATTTTGTATGCGCAACTACAGCCATCTGTATATCAGCATACAACTGCCTCATGACTTTTGATACCCCAGTGTATAAGCTGCTAAATAATTCTGATTTCGCGTTCAGATGTTAAAACCCACGACTTCATATTTCTTAGATACATCATGTCTAAACCTACTAAAGCATAGTTGAGTCCAAAGGTAATTTAATTTTTTGTTGGCGTAAAAGACTTGGAAGTATTTAATGGTAAAATCAAAATCTAGTGGAAGTGAGTTTACTTGTGTAAGACACTTTTTGTAAGATATAACTTTTTGTTTTCCAATAAGAGTAAAATGAGTAAAATCGTCCGTAGCCAACCTAATTCTAATGATTAACGTTTATTGTAAAAACACACTTTAATTTTAATTGTTCATTAATTCCTTTTAAGTGTAGAGTCAGAAGATAAAATCCACAGTTTCTTTCCTCTCATATATAATCTTCAACTATATCACGCTTTAACTCATTAAAACATAACAAGTCGATAAGTAGATTCTCAGTTGTGTCCTTGTATAGCATTTGATCAGATGGTGTATTTAAGAAAATTGTCATTTCGACATTCAGATCTTTATAATAGCGGACAAACAAATTTGTTTTACCCCTTTGAAGCCCACTTAAAAAAATTTCTTTTTAAAAAATTATTCAATTAATTTACATCCTTAGGATCTAAGGAAACAAAAATACTCTTAAAATATTTATAGTACACTACACCAAGAGAAGAAGAGGGTGAGGGGGTATTCATTGGATTACCACCGATCACTTATCACATATGAATAATTAATAGTTTTCAATTCATTTTGTAACATAATTATGCATTACTAATTTATGTAAATACTTAAATATACAATATTATCAATTGTACTGCTTATACAATTTTAAAATGTGAAAAAATAATATAAAAGAAAACTAAACAATTTTAAAAACAGATAATTGGCAAATAAAGCTAACAATGTCAAGTTCTTTACTTGGCATTTAGACTTTAAATACAATCTACACTATATTCAAGTTATGTAGAAATATAATATTTAAATTGACCATTTAAAAAGTAAGAAAATCATGCTATATTAGAAAATATATTTAACATCCTCTTAATATGGTTGCTTGCTAATACAAGAAGAACTCAACTGAAAAATGGAAATTTCAACCATCCTATTTGTATAAATCTTACTCAAATGTAAATAAATTCCTCAGCCACAAAACACATAGCAAAATCCCCATCAATTATCAGCCACGTGACTGAGTCAGGGGAAAAAACAGATGTTTCGCTAACGTTTTTCAAGTGGTAGAGAATCCCATGTCAATGACATGTCAAAACAATGGTGCTCGATGGTATGACTCGGAAACCACCTAAAAGGATATCAGTTGTGAGGAATTTTCTTTCGCGATTTGTTTTGAAAACATGTGTATGCTGCATTCAGCCTACATAAACAAATTTAATAGTGCATTTTTAGTTTTTATCATGTCAGACCATGATGTTGTTTTGGAAACATTTGTTTTTGGCGTCAACAAAGATCCGTAAGCGAAATATTTTTTAAAAACCATGGGCGAAAAATTGAAATTTTATTATCTGCACGAGCAAAATCAACTTTTAATAACGTGTTGCCACAAGCTGTTGAATTTTTAAAAAATAGGTTAATGACTACAGCAAATAAAACCTCAAAAGATGTCATTTTGAGCCCTCGATTATATGAAATATAATAAATAGGAATGAGAAATTTTTTAAACAATCAATGAGACACAAAGTTTTTTTGGGTCGTTTGCAATACTAAAGTGACTCATTCAATGAAACAGTTAAAATGAATAAAAATATTATTTAACTCGCACGCGCACGTGGTTCTTGGCCGTTCAAGAAATGATGTTCTAACATGACGCATTGAAATATGCATAGCAGATTTCATTTTAATCTTTATTTCTTAGGAAATACATTGAAACACTTTCTACTTTGCCGGAAAATACATTGAAAGTATAAAAAAAGCAATAAAATGACGCATTTTTTCTACATAATTAGGATATAAACTAGAGGTCTGACATCTACAGGCAATTATTAAAATTATAATATTATTTTAGAGTCTTTGGTTGCTAACAGAAATCACCACACGTTTAGAAATAATTTTTGAATAGTAGTGCTTTCTCAGTGCGTCAAAGGATTACAGATTATACTGAAAAATTTCTATCATTATCAGTCGATTTGAATTCCACTTGAGAAAATCTTTTCAAGTTATAATTTGACATTTAATGGTATGAATGGTTTCTAAATGATATGTAACTGTTTCGTATATTAACCCTTTGCACACCTCCTAATATTTAGATGCAAAATTATTCACCTAATTCAAAGATTTGTTTATTGCTATGAAAAATAAATATACATAATTCTTTTAAGTCAAATTTCTTTGAAAAATTATTCTACATATCTTAACCATTATGTATAAATAATTAGACGCAAAATTATTCACCTAATACAAAGATTTGTTTATTGCTATGAAAAATAAATATACATAATTCTTTTTTAGCTGAATTTCTTTGAAAAATTAATCTTCATCTCTTAACCATTACGTAGGCATTTTTAATAGCTAAATTTGAAAAATAAATTAATAAAATGTCAAAATGGTGCACAATCTTGAATGGCGAGTCAGAGGCACCATCGGAGTGCAAAGGTTTAATTTGGTTTTTATTGATGCTATGTATAAAAAATCAAAATTTTATCTTTAAAAATATTTTATCCATTCTTAATTCATGTAATTCCTATAATTCAAAACTGATAAATGCATCAGTCTTCTTTAATTCTTAATCCCTTATTACATAAGATGCAACTTTTATTAGAAAAAAAGATTAAGCCTTCTTCAAGGACATAACTTTCTAAATGCTCCCTTTGGGGCATTAGAAAATTTCTTCTGAAACAATTACAGGTAAGTCTTTATACATGGGAAAAGATTCTTTATGTTAATAAATAAATTCTGTTTCTTGACAGTTGTGGAAAACACCTTTCTGACATTCAAAAAAAATCTCAAAAGTGCTTACAGTTAACTGAAATCACTTATTCAACCATTTTTTCAAATCTGTTAATTAAACGCTTTTCTTTACCTTTCATTGGTATCAAGTGAAAAGTAAGAAAAAAATATTTTCATGATAAATGATTTGCTGAGTTTCCCCCCCCCCCTTTTTTTAGAAAGTTACTTCTTTCTAAAGCTACACTAATTTACTTCGCTACCGATTTTTTTTCCGAATGTAATCTGAAAGATTGAGGTCAAAATACTTTGAAAGTCTCATTTCATGAATTCTTTAAGACAGTAGTTTTCAAAAATCCCCTAAAGCAGCAAAAAATGTTTTCTAAGCTCCTAAAACTTTTCTCTGTACAACGTCAACAGAAAAATTAGTTTTTTTTATTTTTTTTAACGTTGAATATTGTTAGCGTTAAAAGTTATAAGTTGTGAAAATGATTCTTAAAATATATCGAACTTCTTTTTTAGAAGATAAGATTTATAATTGCAAAAAAAAATCTACTTAACCCAAATATGAGTCATCAGATTTGAATTTTCTACATAACAACATACGTAAGTTGATAAAGCAAATTGTTTCCTTTAACTTTATATTGGACATTTAAATATCAAGATTATAGATTTTTAACGATGTGCTATTTTTCATTCTTTCGCAATCACTAAATAAGAAGTTTTCTTAACTAAGACGGCTTCTAATTC